>OX456525.1:142870762-143124688 GCA_949748255.1 Eustalomyia histrio
CTCGAGCCTTTTTTTGAGCAATTGATAAATTATGGGGTAACGAGAATAATTTTTTTTTTAGAACTAAGTGTTCATGCCAAATCAAATGTATTGAAGTGGAACTAATGTGCAAGGATGCCTCTATCTCACAATATATCACATGACAATCTTGCATTATCAGTTCACGAACTGCATCGATGTTTTGCGGCACAACAACCGGTTTTAGACGACCTTCACGGAATTCATCGGCGACCGAACTACCACCACCATTAAATTCACTATATCAGCGATATACTTTGGTTTTTGATGGTGCTTTATCGCCATACAAAGAACTGAGTTCATCGACACATTTTCTTGTTGAGATAATCCACGTTGAAAGTTGTGAAAAATAATCCCAACGAAAACCTTCTCTTGAAATTTCCATTTTTGGCCAAATTGATTTTCTTAACTCACTGTAAACAAAAAAATAGCATTTGTACTTCAAAACGTTGTGAGTACTTTTATGCTAAAAAATGTCAAACTTTATTATGGCGTTGCCAGATTTTAATTATTGACATTAGTGCTGCCAGTTCCCAAAATATAAATAGTACATCTCGTATAAGGGCGATGCCAAAATTAGGCCGACTTAACAAAGAAAACACAACAAATTTGGCAAAATTTTTCTTTATTTCTTAATCCCCATTTAGTTCGATACAATTCTCCCAGGGTTATTTAAATAGCTTCAATACCCCGTTTAAAGTAAGAACGGTCTAGCTCCTTAAAATAGCCATCAAGCGCGGGTATTAACAATTTTTTTTTTTACAAAAAAAAAGAACCATAAAAAGATACTGATTTTGTTAAAAAACCAATTCAAGCATATTGAAACGGATAACGTTATTGAAAAGCTATCGTTTGCCAACTGTGAGTAAGAAGTTTATAAATTAAAAAGGGGATTAAAAATAAATTCAATATTCTATTATTTTCTAAAAGTGTTTTATACCTTGTTTTTTTTTTTTTTTTTGTTAAAAGAGTTGTAAGAAATACTTTTACTTTTATTTTATTATATGTCCCTTAAATTGGGACATTAATTAGGGTCAAAGACACTCATCAAATCTCCAGAATGTGGATATTTAGGTGATGTTTCAGACAAATGCAAATGTAATAAAAAAACTAACTTAACACTATGACGTCTTGCGGTGAATGCATTTTAAAGGGTCTTTAATTGTGGTTGAATAGTTTCCATAACCTTAAATATGTGACGAACCTTAAAATCTTAACACTTGACTCGCGTTAATTAATAAAATTAAATACCAGGCTAAGTCAATAAGTCCTTACAAAAACATAGAAAAATATTATTTTTTGGGATTGATTCTTTTGTTATTTTTTAACATAGTCTCCTTTTAGCTCGACACACTTCAGCCAGCGATTTTTTTCAAATTTTTTCAGCCCTTCCCAAAGTATGACTTTGGAAGGTTCTTAAAATAGAAACCGAAACTTGTTCCACCGAGCCATTTCTTATAATTTAGAAACAGGAAAAAGTCGCTGATAGCTAAGCTAGAGTATTCACAACTGAAAACCGGTTAACAGGTTTATTTTATTTTTAAAAGACAGCCCAGAGATTCTTCAAATTTTTTAAGCCCTTCCCGAAGTATGATTTCGAAAGGTTCTCAAAATAGGTTTCATTGGAACCGAATCTTGTTTCACCGAAACATTTCTTATAATTTAGAAACAGGAAAAAGTCGCTGGTAGCTAAGCTGGAGTATTCAAAACCGAAAACCGGTTAACAGGTTTATTTTATTTTTAAAAGACAGCCCAGCGATTCTTCAAATTTTTTAAGCCCTTCCCAAAGTATGATTTCGAAAGGTTCTCAAACTAAGAACCGAATCTTATTTCAGCGAGCCATTTATTTTAATTTGGAAACAGGAAAAAGTCGCTGGTAGCTAAGCTAGAATATATAAAATCGAAAGCCGGTTAAGAGGTTTTTTTTTAATTTTAAAAAACCCAGCGGTTTCAGTTTTTGTCCTAAATTCCAACAAACGCAAAATCGAGTTTTGGGTGTCGGTTAACCGGGTTTTTATTCAAATATATATTTTTCGAGTTTTTTGCTTATATTTTCTAATATTTGCAACCAGCGCTGCTAAACGTTTTCGCTTAGTTTTAAAATAAATGACTTTGAGTAGTAATATAGGGTGGTTAAATTTAAAGAGCCGATGTTGATTTTGAATAAAACACAAATTATTTAGGAAATTATTGTCATTTCTTTTTATTATGATAATATGGTATGGTTCAATTATGTATGTATCAAAATATCGGCCAAATGGCCGCAGCGACCTTGGCGGCACACCTCCATCCGATGGTCCAAATTTTTGATTACGCTGAGGCATAATTGAGGTTCTATGCCGTTAATGTGCCGAATTATCTCATCCTTTAGCTCTTGAATTGTTGCTGGCTTATCGACGTACACCTTTTCTTTCAAATAACCCCCAAAGAAAGAGGTCCAACGGTGTCAAATCACATGATCTTGGCGGCCAATTGACATCGCCACCACGTGAGATAACACGGCCATTGAATTTGTCGCGCAAAAGAGCTATTGTTTCGTTAGCTGTGTGGCAAGTGGCACCGTCCTGTTGAAACCACATATCGTCCAGGATCATATCCTCAATTCCTGGCCACAATAAGTTCATTATCATCTCGCAATAGCAAACACCATTCACGGTAAATGCTTGGCCGACCTCATGACACACTATCGCGAACAACAGCAATGTTTTCCGCAGAACGAACTGGGCGAGCATGCACAGGTGTTTTCACAGACCTGGTTTGCTGAAATTTGCTCACAATTCTCCCGATTGTGGACACATTTGATCGATTATGCTGACCAAAAAAAAAATCACGAAGTGCACGAAATGCATTTTGATTTGAACGCCCATTTTCATAATAAGCCTGAATAACTTTAACGCGTTGCTCGATTGTGTATCTTTCCATGGTTCAAATTGAGTTAGTCTGAAATTGAGAAATGTCAAATGAAATGCAGAAAAAAACTTGACGTTTAGGTGTGGTTCACATTCAACATCGGTCCTTAAAATTTAACCACCCTTTAGTTATTAATTAATAGTTGATAGTTAAGCCTGTTAAAGTTGTTAATATCAACAATTTTTTTTAACTTTCAAGCTAAATTATTTTTTTAAAAAACTGGAAATTTTGAATTTAAAAAAAATTCAAATGATGTGTAAATTTATTAAAAAAATCAACTTGGCGGCATTTCGCAAAAATTATATTTTTTTCGAGCTATGTAATTTGATAAAATTTACTACTTAAATAAAGTAAAATTCTAAAATTTACTAACAAATTTTAAATCCTATTTTTAAGTTTTATATTCTCAATTTATAGCTTCCATACAATCAAAAAAAAAATGCACACATTTTTTTTAACGAAATATAGATTTTCTTACAGAGTTTTGGTAAAAATAAAATTATTTAAGAGGTTTATTTTTTTTTTATTAAAAATACTATCAATTTCAGAATTTTATAAAAATACAACTGGCTTCTAAGTAAAATTACACTAGATTTTCGTTTAATTTTTCCAGCCAGAGACAAATTAAAACCGCTAGATCTGATCAGGAAATCGCGAACACCTTTTCGATGCTAGAAATACTGCAAAGAGGGTGCAGAGTTCCTAAAACAAATGCGATAAAAATTTGACGTTTCAGTGTGATACAATTCACATGAATCCGCCCCTACTAGTAGACAGTTATTTCTTAAAAATGTTATAAATCTTTCAAGTTTTTTGTTTTTAATTTGAACTTTTTATTACCGTTTATCATTTTGTCCATGATGTTTTAAGGTGAAATAAAAAAACCGGATAACCGGTTTTTTGAAACCGGTTTTTGTAACCGGTTTTTAGCAACCGGTTTTTATCAACCGGTTTTTAATAAAAAACCGAAACCGAAACTTTTTTTTGTACCGATTTTTAGAATAAACCGAAAACCGATTTTTTAAATACTCTTCTGGTAGTCAAATCTGAAGAATAAGAATAAGGATGCGGCAATAATTTGAACCTCAACTCTTGTATAGGGTCCGCCATCTGAAAAGCCGATGCACCCAAAACGAGTCACTGTTTGGTGCGGATTTTGGTCCAGAGGCATAATTGGGCCATTTTTCTTCGAAAATGAGCAAGGAGTGGCCGTTACAGTCAATGGCGATCGTTATCGGGCCATGTTGAACGAATTTTTGTTCACAAAAATTGAAGAGGAGGATATTGGCAACATTTGGTTTCAACATGACGGCGCTACGTGCCACACAGTCGAAGCTACACTAGATGTTTTGCGCCCTGTGTTTGAAGATCGCATTATCAGCCGCAAAGCTGATGTCGTTTGGTCACCTCGGAGCTGCGATTTGACGCCGTTGGACTATTATTTGTGGGTTGCCGTCAAAGATAAGTGTTACGCCAACAAGCCAGAGACAATTGACGCTTTAAAGGACAATATTCGTGAAGCCATTGGTGAAATACAGCTGCACACAATCGATAATGTGCTTAAAAATTGCACCGATCGTGTAGGCTACTGCATGGCCAGCCGAGGCAGCCATTTGAATGAAATTATTTTCCATTATTAACCGGAAGGATTGTACCTTCAAATAAAAAAAGAAATTTGAGAAAATATTCGGCTGTGCCGAATCTTTGAATACCCACCACCAATATCCTAAAAAGATGTTCTCTACTGTTTTTGATACAAATAATATAAGAAAACTTTTGAAGTAAAATTATGTAGGTGAAAAAATTTTTTGAGGTGAAAAACTTTTTAAATGTGAAAAGAACTTTTTTGGAAGAAAAAAAATTTAGAGGTGTAAAAAAATTTTTGAGGTGAAAAAATTGTTGTGAAAAAACATTTTAGTGGTGAAAAAATGTTTGAGGTGAATACAAAATATTTACTGCTAAGCGACTGGTGAAAAAAATATGGGAAAATATGTTATGTTCCAGTCGCTACTATGAAATTGTACTTAATTTGTATGGGCAACTTAGAGGCACCTTTACATTTTCACTAGTTTTTTTTAAACATGGACTGCACAAAAAAAAATTTTTAAAGCATAGTTTTTGTCAAATACTCAATTTTGTTCCGGCTGATGGGGACTAGCTCTGCAGCTGAATATGCCTGATGGAGAGAATGTACTTTCTGATGCGCCACGCATTGATAAATAATTGCAACGAATATTCTTTCTTTAAAAAATTGAAGTGTGTTTGTTTAATGGAGAGAATACAGCAAAGAAATTAATTTGTTAAAGAAAGAACATAAGTTGTAACTATTTGTCAATAGATGGCCCATCAGAAGGTGCATTCTCTCCATTAGGAGATATTTTAAATGGAAAATCCTAAGAAATTGCATCGGAAAAAATTATGAAAATTTCATAAAACAATTTTTAAATAGTTACGTCTATAAAAATGCCGATGTTCTACCCTTCTGTAGGTACGCCATGTCATTGCAAGCCAGATTTGTTGAGTAACTTGAGCTACACGATAATTTGCTTGTCAGCCAAATATACGAAAACGAGAAAAACACTCTGGACCTTACCTCATTCAATATGAGCCCAGCCTCCAGCAATCACAGGGGCTGAATATGATATACGTATATACTTAATTTTGGATGAACTGTAATATGAATATGTTTTGTCAATTTATGTAACAGAACTTTTGTTATTTAGTTTTAGTAATGTTATTTATTTAGTTTAGTAATGTTATTTACAGTGGTCTGCTCTGTTAGCGACTTTAACAATGTTGCTTTTTACGTGAATTTAGTTTTTACAGTAACACACACATAGCTCTAATAATGTTATTATTCTCATAGTATGTAAGACAATAAAAGTAATCGAACAAGAAGAAGACTTAATAACATTTTTACTTACTTAACAGAAAATAAAAATAGATACAGAAAAATTGTACCAGTTTATATGGAAAATTTAGAGGTACCTTCACATTTTCACTCATAACTTGAACCGCTTGACCGATTTTGCTCATTTTAAATACCAAACTGGTCGGGAGGATGTTCAATAATCTGGGTAAAAATAGGCACCCCGGCTTGCGTCTTCGCGTCGTGATCGCCATTTCAACAGACAGACGGACATTGCTAAATCGACTTAAAATTGCATAAGGATCACGAATATATATACTTTATGGGGTCTTAAACCTATATTTCGACATATTACAAACGGAATGACAAACTGATATATACCCTCACCATATATGGTGGAGGGTATAAAAAGTTATTTGGCGGACCCTATATTTTTGTCATCGAAACTGCAAAAGTAAGCATTGAAGCATTAACTTTTTTGGCTAAATGGCTGCATTTTTTTTTGGATTTCTTCGCTTAATTGGACCAATAATGATGAATAATATTCTTCATTTAATTATTTTTCCTTTTCCCAAATAGTCAGTGTAGATAATTCAATACATATCCCAAAAAATTGGCAAGTGTAAATTCAGAATTACTAATCTGATATATTGTGTGTTTTTAATAAAGACTCTTTTTCTATATTCAAATGAATTCAATGTTTGAAAAAAATATACTGAAAACTTAACAAACTGTAGCCTACTTCAAGGCAAAATTATTTGAAATATTTAGAGCATACTTTTAGGTACCCATTATTTGCACACACACGCACACAAACTACTTAATACATACTCCAATTTCAATATCAAAATTCTCTACAATCATTTATTTGTTTTTTTGCTATTTCTTAGGAATGGGTCAATTTAATATTTTACTTTTTATTTTACTTTTTTTTTTCTTTTCACTAATTCAAAGACATGAGTCCATTTTTTACACATGTGTTTATTTTATATTTAAAATTCCTTTGCATATTTATGTGTGTATTTTCAAAAACCCCTACCATGGAAATGTATTACAAAAAGAAAATGTACGAGTATTTATTTTCTATTTGAAATGTAAAGCACGTGTGGGTGGTAAACAGGGTCAGAGCTTTAAAAGAATTTGGGCTATAAACTCTGCCAGGATTAGGACATTTTTTCTAAGATTAAATAAATATATTTTTAAATTATAATAATTTTTAAATATTTACAATTTTTAAATATTTTAATAATTTTTCTAGATTTTCAATAAAATCTCGTATGTTATGGAAATCTTGAGGTTTATTAATTTGACTTGATAAAACAACGTATAAACTCTGTTAAATATTTCAATTAGGACTAAATTCTTTAAAAGATTTTTCTTTATACAATGTACATATAAGTTCTGTTCCCTTACTTTCTGTGTAAAGTTCGGTAAAATGAGAGTAAGCACAAAATACTCTCATAAAATGACAAAATTACCCAAAAGTACGGGAACGCAAAAAACCACTTTTCTAGCCCACAAAAAAATGTCAAAATGCATCAGTGATGCCAAATTTTTAGGTGCAATTAGTGTAACACGACAAGTGAAAACGCGCTAATGGAGAAATGCGAAAATTGAAATAAGACTCAAACAAAATATATTAAAATTGCCCGCCGTTTACAGTGGCAGGAAATTTCGAGATTTTGATATTTTCCTCTTTGAAAAAACACACATAGTTATTTCTAATAAATATATTTTTCTCATAATTTAATGTTTATGAGCTTTTTTTCAAAGTGGTGTATATAAAAATCTCATGATTTCGTGCCAATGTAAAAGAGGTTACAATTTTCAAAAAAAAGCGGTAAGAAAAATTAAAAGGTGCCGATCTGTCCCTTTTTTATTAACAGAAAATATTTGCAGTTTTTAGAAAGTAAAAAACCGCTTATTGCAACACGAAAAGGGCTAAATTAGCATCGCTGAAGTTCCTTAGTTTTATTTTTTACAATTATAAAACAGCTGTTTTTGTTTATCAACTGTTCTTTTGACAATTTACCCAATTTACCCAAAGAAAAAGTTTGGGTAACTTTCGGTAAAAAGAGAAACACTAATACACTCTCATAAATGCTCTCATTTACCCAATTTTCGAGTACGGGAACGCTTTTGGGTAAGTTTGGGAACCCGCGGTAACGTACGGGAACAGACTTATATTGAATTTACTCATATGTGTTTGTATATAAAACTGTATGTGTAAATATAAATGTGAATATGAAAAATTAAAAAGCTTTTTTTTTTTTTTTGGCATGAAAGATTATCCTGCATATATTTATAAATATATGTATGTATGTTATGACCAGTGTTCATTCAATTCAGGTGGAGTGTTGTGAAATGTCGAATTGAGTTAAGGGGAATGAAAAGTAGAAAAACTACTTGTATCCTGGAAAATTCGTTTTGTATATCCTCCACTCCACTGTTTAGAAGTACCTAAGTATATAAGTTTGTTATTCCGGTTTAAACTTTTTACAAATATGGTTGGCTTATGTCATTCCCATGTAAATTTGACATAACGTTGGCTTATTATTGGTTTGACCTATACGCCAAATAGTTGTCGAAAAAAACGGCAAAGAAGGTTTAGATTATTGAATTTTGGCATGTAAAACTGACAGGTAGATCAATGTCCTTACTGAATATCTCGGATGTGAAATAAATAATCTTAAAACGAGAATTAGAAAGGGAAAAGATATTTACGTTATATATAATCCATTCCTTAATTAATATTTTTTTTAAATAATCGGTGGGTCAAAGCAACCCAGCAAAAAATACGTTCCGTTTACGTACCGTTTTCGGTCCGTCATAAACGGAATAGAACTCCGTTTTCGTGCCATTTTCTGGATCTATATACGAACCAGAAAACGGATTTTAGGGAACATCGAAACTGATACAAATCCGTTGAAATACCGTCAATGACAGACCGTTTACGGACCGATATGAAAAACGGAGTTGTCCGTTGAAAGTCTATCAATGACGAGCCGTTTACGGACCGTTATATTGAATAACAAGTAAGAGCGGCTAAATTCGGCTATACCGAATCTTATATACCCTTCACCATGGTTGGGAAAGCTGAAGTTTATATATGGACATATATGGAATGGACAGATTTATAAACGGACGCCTTTAAGATTTAGTTTGGTGATAAAACTTGGACTCGGGAAAATTTATCGTTCCAGAAAATAGGTATTTAAAAAAAATTTATGTTTTGGGCATAACTTTTTTGTATCTGAACCGATATTTCCGAGTTTTTTCAGCAAATATGTTATACTAAAGATTTTCGATCTTTTGCTACATAAGACGTACCCATAGGTCATATTACAGCTCTAGAATAGTGTTTGTTGTTTGTGTATAAAAGGTGAAGAGGTGAAAGAAAAGAATTTCAACAAATCGTTAAAAGAAATCACTAGAACTGCATGTGTTTTATTTCTACAAAAGCGTTTGATTAAGCTGCCAAATTTGCATTTGAGATTTTATTTCGCTTTTTTATTAAAAATATTTTTAATTTCTTTAGCTTAATTTTAAAAATTTGAAGGAAAATAGTTTATAATTTTTTTTTTATAAATTATTATAAGTTATGACCTAAAATAGTTGCACTCAAAGGGAAATTATGTATACAATTTTCTTAATATATGAGAAATAAAATGGTTTAAAAATCTTTTTATAAATTCTTTTAAATCGGAGCAAAAAATAGAAATAAAACCGTTTGTATTTTGTTTGTATCAGAGGGTTTTTTATAAAAATTTTGATGTTTTTAGCCTATATATGGATTATTTAATTATTAATATAAAATTTTATTTAAATTAATTATTAAATGTTAAAAAAAAACAAAAAATAAACTAAAAAAAAAAATCTTAAGAAAATAAAAAAAAATGTACAAAAAAAAGTGAATTGACATGGATTCGAACCCGCGACCCTTCCACCTGTGGTGAAGGGTATAAAAACGTTTGTATTTTGTTTGTATCAGAGGGTTTTTATAAAAATTTTGATGTTTTTAGCCTATTTATGGATTATTTAATTATTAATATAAAATTTTATATAAATTAATTATTAAATGTTAAAAAAAAACCAAAAATAAACAACAAAAAAAAGTCTTAAGAAAATAATAAAAAAAAATGTACAAAAAAAAGTGAATTGACCGGGATTCGAACCCGCGGCCTTAAAGGAAAAAAAGTATTTGTGACATAGCGTCTAGACAACTAAGCTATTGAAGCTCACACAAAATCATCGTTAATAGAGGTACATATATAAAAGTCTTCGTTCATTAGAGATTTGTTTAGTTTTTATTTAAATGACAAATCTTTATATGTGTGTTGTTTGTGTAATTTTTTTTAATTTATTTACAAAAATATTTAAAATAAAATAACAAAACTTTTAAAAACTAAATACAACAAATACCAAAAAAAATTACTAACAAATACCATATGTATTGCCAGCACATTTAGCATCCATCAATCACTGCAGTTGTGGCTCATTAAAAATCATAAAAAAAAAATAAAACAAAAAATTTAATTTTGATTTAAATGGTTGTATTTACGATGATGTAGCGCACACAATGCAAATTTTCAAATTTTTTCATATAAACTTTCAGGTAATATTATAAACTTTCAGGTAATATTTTTATTTGCAAATCTGACATAAATTTGTACACATCATCGTAAAAATAGTTTTAAATTTCATAAATATTTACCTCATGGATATTTAATATTTAAGTATTTAATTTTGATAACTAAGCAAATCCAAAAGCAACGAAAGGAAAACTACGGAAAAATGGTTTTCCGTATTTGACGGTACAGATACGGATACACAAAAACGGAGTCAAAACGTATTGTTTTCGAAAATTCAATTATCCGTTAATGTTCCGTTTACGTACAAGTTTTGACGGATACGTATTTTCGGACGGAAAACATATAGTAGAAGCCGAATTAATGAATCCGTACATGTCGTAGAGTCCGTAAAAATGTTTCTTGGGAATAATAAGCTGATGACAAGTCAACGTTTGGTGTTAATTCTTAACGTTACTTGTGCGAAATTTGTATGGGAAGGACATAAGCAAACGTTTATAGTTTGCCGCATAGCACACTTAGGCTCTGAAGCCCATTATGATGACTCCATTTAACTGGATAACTGCCCATCAGACTCCAAAGTTAAACCAATTAGAGCATTGTACGAAGCTTTAAAGTTACGAGATGTTAGCACTCCAGAGATCATTAAAATACGCCGATCCCAGTCAAAGCATCCTACGTCTTGACAGTGCCGCACACGCGCATAGAAAGTGTTCGAAGCTTTCCACCTCGTCCATGCATCTCCTAGGTTTAACGCGTGCCTCCTGATAAGACAGTGACCCGTTATTATCGCCACCATATCAAAAATACCACTTCTAGACATCATTTCTGAATGCATTGCGAAGCTGTGAAGCGATAAAAAGAACTATTCACTAAATTAAAAAAAACAATGATAACAAAATTACAGTTTTTATCACTTCACATTCACAGAATCGGTAGCCTGGATAGCATTAGAAGCGCCCTATTGGGGCCTGAATCAAAAGCGGGCCAGGTCTACAGTTCCCCCAGTATGTGTCTGTATCACGGCACCCCAACCAGTCGCATATAAAATTGCTAAGCCATCTTATTTAAGGATGAGCGGCAGTTATAGGCTGTTACCATAGTCATAGACGTTGACCCCAATGACCGCAGCTTGACTCCACAGAGATCCTCCTGGACTCCTAAATAATATAGAATGCATTTGTATTGGGGACAATGCCAGGACAAAAATTACGATAGAGGAGATAAAAATTAATGAATAAGTATTTTTGTTAGTGGATCAATCTCACGTATATGGAAAAAAATTCCCGCAGAGATCTTCTCGGACGCCTAATAATAAACAAATTAAAGTCAAATACTCATACACTACTCCCCCTCTTTACTGGTGTAACCCAACTGAACTAATTATTCTGATACTTTTTACACTGATGGATCTAGTACCAATAATAGTAGTGGATCTGGTTGGTATCTGTATGATATGAACAAGAACTCTTATGCCATGGGCAGAATGACTGCAGTCGTTAAGACTGAGATTTTTGCTATTTAGGATGTGGCTAATTGGATGATCTCCGATCACTTTATCCAAGATTGTTCAGGAGTGCAGACACAGGCTAAACGAGGTATCTATGGGCTGACACGTTGTCAAACATTGTGCCGGCTTCCACTCCCATAAATCAATAATTGCAGCTGGGTTTCAGCATTTCATGGATAGTACGTTGGATTGGCTTATATATAAAATCTGATTTTATTTAGAGGAGGTGGTCAGACGGGAATGTGGCATGATACCTACTCAGTTCAAAGTTAACTACCGCAGGCTTACTGGCCTGATTATGGGACACAACGCCTGTGCTTGTTATACGTTGAGAATGAGCATTGTTAATGGCCCTTTGTGTATGTTATGTCTGGAGGAAGAGGTTACGACGAAAATGTTTTTTCTCTGTTATTTTTCAGCTGTCTCCAGAAGCAGACGAAGTATTTTTGGAAAGTGACGTCTACCTGATTTTCTCAGGTTTAAAAAGAAGACTGGAAAATTCTAGTCTGAGACTCCTCTCTTCTTCTCTAATCTCAAACTTCTATATGGTAGGGTACAATGGACAAATTTCTTTTTTCTTGTCTAAGTGCCATAGACTTGCCTCCTCAATGCTTGTCAAACTCACCCTAACTCAATTTCCCCTTTACTCCTTTTCGCTACCTGCTTAACTTCACAATGGGCTGACATTTTAAGGTATGGTGATTTTAAAGAATGTGGACCATAAGACTTGGATAGCCTCTTTACCGTCCATTTACCGAACAGGTTCATCTGAAAGCCTGACGTACCGGTAAGGAAGCGTGGTGTCGACTTTTTAACGGACGGATTAAAGGTTGGCTTTGGGGTTTTATTACTGGGAGCTTAATTGGGAGGTGGTTCGAAGATTTCCAGATCACTGCAGCTTGTTTGAGGCTGTGGTGATTCCGATAGGTAAAGTTTTCGCTAAGCTTGGGCAAAATGTTCTCTCCACGTGCAGGAGGACCTCTGTGGAGTTTTTATTCCACATACGGTTAGGCTGACGACATATTTCTGTAGATAGGAATAGTTAACATGTGGCAATCGACCACAAACGGTTGAGCTCTACTTGATAAGCGAGAATTTCGGACAGAATCTCGGGCTCTAAGTATAAATTCACTTATCTCAACTAAACAGCTATCATCGTAATATCGATAGAATAATGTTGCAATACCCCCACTTAAAAATTGTTAAAAGATCATGACAGATTGAAGACAAAAATGTTAAATTTTTGTTTGCTCTAGCTCGCTTAGTTTTCTGATCTGAAAATCGTTAGCCCATTTCGAAACTAAAAGTGTATTTTTAGGTTTTAAAAAAACGGTAAGTTTGAAAAACCACTTTTAAACGTTTCAAATTGAAAACCCTAAAATTTTATTTATAAATGTTCAATATTTTTTACTTTTCTATTTTCTGATGTTTATTCTCTTTTAAAATAATGTATTTTCCAACGGTGTTTGTTAAATATTGCCTGCAATTCTGTCTTATATTAAATTGCTTAAGGCCAGCTTATTCTAAATATTTACAATATTTGTTTAAACTACCAGTTGATATAACAAAATTATGCCCAGACGAAGATTACATATGTGCAGATGGAAAACCGCATTTTTTATGTCCGGTATTTATTTAAAAAAAAAGAGCCTCTTCGGAAATCCATCACTAATCAGCATTTAATGCGCAATTGCAGTGTTGCCAACTTAATGCTTTTACGAATGCCCTGGCCATCAGACACTAAGCAATGATGCATTTCCGAACAGGCCCAAATTCAAATCCCGCATAAAATCTTACATGTATGCATTCATAACTTATAATTAGGCTCGAAATATAACTAAATGTGAAAATTTTCAAAATATACCAGTGGTGGGTAATTTGCAAAGATCTTTTATTTTGGGTCATAATGGTATAAGAAATAAAGTAGCCGAAGATTGGGGAATTGCTAATATGAATTTAGTGGTAAGATGTTGTTAAATATTTTCGCCACATAATTTTATAGAATTTACTTTTAGCATTGGAGTCGTGAATTGGCCACAATGGCTACATTTTATTTACAACTTTGTGAATTAAATATGGATTCCTGCTTAGTTATTGGCTCAAATATTTTAAGGGTTAATAAAAATTATGCCATACGCCATCAATTGTTGCAACGTTGGCCTGGTCGTATTGTGCGCAGTTGGTATTTGGAAATCGGTTATGATGTACGAAGTGTTGCACAATTTTTGAAATATCAGCAGCAGCATAATATTGTAAATTTTACAAATATGATAAGGCCAGATTTGGAATTTATCGGTTGTGGAGCGGCATAGTAAGAATAAGAGTTTTTAAAATTCTTAAGAACTTTTTTTTTTCTTTAGAAAAACTCAAAGATGCTTAACATAACTTTGAGGCGCAATGTAGAGCTCTGACAGATTTTCTATCAGAAAAAAACACCTGCCTAAAAATTTTGCTACCCACCGTGGGACTTTTTCCAGGGAAAATACCTACTTAGGTCGATTTAATAGAATCTGAACATTTTTGTAACTTTCAAATCATTTGAAAAACTTATTATTATGATATTTTCCTAAAGAAAACTTATAGATTCTTCAGTTTTTCTAAAGAAATTTTGGGGACTGGTTTTCTTAAAAAATTCTTAATATCAAAAGAAAAATATATTGAAAAAGAAAATTCCTTCAAACCTAAAGAATTTTCTGAGAATTTGAGAGCTTTCATTTAGCAAAAAAAAATCTTAAAATTTTAAAACTTTTGTAAAGAAAAAAAAAATATTCCGAAATCCCATTCGACTTATAAAGCAAATCCCTCTATAGAAAAAAATCTTAATAAAGGGTGGTTAAATTTTAAGGGCCGATGTTGATTTTGAATAAATTATTTAGGAAATTATTGTAATTTTTTTTATTATGATAATATGGTATGATTCAATTATGTATGCAACAAAATGTCGGCCAAATGACCGCTGCGTCCTCGGCGGCACACCTCCATCCGATGGTCCAAATTTTCAATGACGCTGAGGCATAATTGAGGTTCTATGCCGTTAATATGCCGAATTATCTCATCCTTTAACTCTTGAATTGTTGCTGGCTTATCGACGTAAAGCTCTTATTTCTAATAACCCCAAAGAAAGAAGTCCAACGGTGTCAAATCACATGATCTCGGCGGCCAATTGACATCGCCACCACATGAGATAACACGGCCATTGAATTTGTCGCGCAAAAGAGCCATTGTTTTGTTAGCTGTGTGGCAAGTGGCAACGTCCTGTTGAAACCACATATCGTCCAGGGTCATATCCTCAATTCCTGGCCACAATACGTTCGTTATCATCTCGCGATAGCGAACACCATTCACGGTAAATGCTTGGCCGCCCTGATGACACACTATCGCGAACAGCAGCATTGTTTTCCACAGAACGAACTGGGCGAGCATGCACAGGTGTTTTCACAGACTCGGTTTGCTGAAATTTGCCCACAATTCTCCCGATTGTGGACACATTTGGTCGATTATGCTTTGAAGTATGCCAGATCTATCCTCAATTCCTGGCCACAATAAGTTCGTTATCATCTCTCGATAGCGAACACCATTCACGGTAAATGCTTGGCCGACCTCATGACACACTATCGCGAACAACAGCAATGTTTTCCGCAGAACGAACCGGGCGAACATGCACAGGTGTTTTCACAGACCCGGTTTATTGAAATTTGCCCACAATTCTCCCGATTGTGGACACATTTGGTCGATTATGCTGACCAAAAAAAATCACGAAGTGCACGAAATGCATTTTGATTTGAACGCTCATTTTCATAATAAGCCCAAATAACTTTAACGCGTTGCTCGATTGTGTATCTTTTCAGGGTTCAAATTGAGTTAGTCTGAAATTGAGAAATGTCAAATAAAATGCAGAAAAAAACTGGACGTTTAGGTGTGGTTCACATTCAACATCGGTCCTTAAACCACCCTTTATAAGAACAAAAAAAAATATATTGGAAAAAAAATTCCTCCAAATCTAAAGAATTTTCCATAAAAAAGTCTACAGAATTTAAAGGCTTTCATTTTGTAAAAAAAAACTTAAAATTTTAAACTTTTTGTCCAACATACATTTGAAATTATGGCGCCCTGAAGGGTGTTTTAATAAAAAGTTCTATAAATCAAAGAAAACATTAATTGGAGCTCGCTTACGAGGCCAAAATCTCTAAAAGAATCCGAAGAGATTTTGGAATTAACTTTCTGGTATTCCTTTCGGTTAAAAACTTAGAGAAAATCTTTTGAAGACTGAGGTTTCTATTAATAAGATCCCTCAAATTGCCAGGTAAACTTTTCAAAGAATTTTGTTCTGATTCTAAAAACTTTTTTTTTTTTAAAAACCTGCGGCAAAGTTTTCATGAGCGGAATATTTTCTAGTAGATTTTCTCTTTAAATACTAATTTTTTTTTTTTTATATAAAAACCGTTAGGGTTTCACAAGGTGGCCTTGAAATTGCTTTGGAACTAAAGTACCACCCAGCCATGAAACTGTGGTACAAAGCATATTTTTTATTAAACATTGGTACCTTTTCTGAAATAATAGATTAACATTCAGTGTGTTCGTTTACTTAAAATTCTTTTACTATTTTTACTACAACTGGAAATTTTGTTTTGGTATTTTTTTCAGCTGTAGTTAAAAATAGTAAATTGTAGTAAGAAAACTTTTTATGAAATATTGGTACTTAAATGACTTTTCATACGATCGTGAAGAATCTTGGTAATATTAGAATACCTTTTTAGAAACAAAATCATGTTACTAATCTTGGTACTATAGTTACGTTTTATTCAAAATATGGTACTAAATAAGGTTCCATTTTTTTAAGTTAAAGTTATTTTTCAAGTTCCTACTTTAAACAATCTTGATAACAAAGTTTTTATATCTTAAAATCGTGGTACAAAAAAACTTTTTTAAAAGCTTATGATACCAAAGTTTTTTATTTTGAAAATTGTGGTACTAAAGTTTTTTTTTTTTTTTTTGAAATAAAATCTTTGTACTAAAGTACCTTTTGGTTACTTATTTTTTATTAAACATTGGTAACTTTTCTAAAATAATACACTTAGATTTACATTCAGTGTGTGTTCGTTTACCCAAAATTTTCTTTTACTATCTTTACTACAATTGGACATTTTTGTTTTTGTATTAATTTTTTTCAGCTGTATTAAAAATAGTAAATTGTAGTAAGGAACCTTTATATGAAATATTGGTACTAAAATGCCTTTTCATACGATCGTGATAATATAAATAGAATCTTGGTAAAGTTCCTTATTTAAAAAATTGTGGTACTAAAGTTTCTTTTAAAATAAAATCCTAATACTTAAGTACTTTTGTAAAAGCTTATGGTACCAAAGTTACTTAGTTTAAAAATTGTGGTACCAAGGTTTCATTTTAAATAAAATATTGATACTAAAGTACTTTTTTTATAAGCTTATGGTACCAAAGTTTCTTATTTTAAAAATTGTGGTACTAAAGTTTCTTTTAAAATAAAATATTGGTACTAAAATACTTTTTTTATAAGCTTATGGTACCAACGTTCCTTATTTTAAAAATTGTGGTACCAAGGTTTCATTTAAAATAAAATCTTGGTACTAAAGTACTTTTTTTACAAGCTTATGGTACCAAAGTTCCTTATTTAAAAATATGTGGTTCTAAAGTTTCTTTTAAAATAAAATCCTGATACTTAAGTACTTTTTTTATAAGCTTATGGTACCAAAGTCCCTTATTTTGAAAATTGTGGTACTAAAGTTTCTTTTAAAATAAAATCTTGGTACCAAAAAACTTTTTAATAAACTTATGGTATCAAAGTTTCTTATTTTAAAAATTGCGGTACTAAAGTTCCTTTTAAAATAAAATCTTGGTACTAAAATACTTTTTTTTATAAGCTTATGGTACCAAAGTTCTTAATTTTAAAAATTGTGTTACTAAAGTTTCATTTAAAATAAAATCCTGATACTTAAGTACTTTTTTTATAAGTTTGTGGTACCAAAGTTCTTAATTTTAAAAATTGTGGTACTAAAGTTTCTTTTAAAATAAAATCTTGGTACCAAAAAACTTTTTAATAAACTTATGGTATCAAAGTTTCTTATTTTAAAAATTGCGGTACTAAAGTTCCTTTTAAAATAAAATCTTGGTACTAAAATACTTTTTTATAAGCTTATGGTACCAAAGTTCTTAATTTTAAAAATTGTGTTACTAAAGTTTCATTTAAAATAAAATCCTGATACTTAAGTACTTTTTTTATAAGTTTGTGGTACCAAAGTTCTTAATTTTAAAAATTGTGGTACTAAAGTTTCTTTTAAAATAAAATCTAGGTACTAAAATACTTTTTTTATAAGCTTATTTTAAAAATTATGGTACCAAGGTTTCATTTAAAATAAAATCTTGGTACTAAAGTACTTTTTTATAAGCTTGTGGTACCAAAGTTTTTAATTTTGAAAATTGTGGTACTAAAGTTTCTTTTAAAATAAAATCCTGATACTTAAGTACTTTTTTTATAAGCTTATAGTACCAAAGTTCTTTATTTTGAAAATTGTGGTACTAAAATTTCTTTTAAAATAAAATCTTGGTACTAAAGTACCTTTTGGTGATGTATTTTCATTATTCTTTCAGCATTAAAAACTCTTATTACTTAATAGTCTGCTATTATTTTCCTGAATATGCAAAAGAAAATCTTACAGAGATGTTTAAATTTGGTGTACCCTGTACAAAATGTACAAAAACTCGTAATGCTTGTTCATTAACATTTTCGGGTTTATGCGGCATAGGTAAATGTAATAAGGGTATTCACTTTTTAAACAAAGTGTTTAGACATTTAAAATGCAAGATGTACTTTTGACTTGGAGTAAAATTTTCAAGCGATTTATCAAATTTTTATTTGAAAATTTAATTTGTCGCCGAAATTGAAGCAAAATGAGAATCTAAGTAGTTTAAAACAAAACATGAGCATCTTAAGTAGTTTTTTAAATAAACTATATGAAAGATGAGAGAAATTGTATTAGTCGTTAACTGTTTTAA
This sequence comes from Eustalomyia histrio, assembly GCA_949748255.1. Taxonomy (NCBI): domain Eukaryota; kingdom Metazoa; phylum Arthropoda; class Insecta; order Diptera; family Anthomyiidae; genus Eustalomyia; species Eustalomyia histrio. The sequence goes on from OX456525.1 coordinate 142,889,688, forward strand.
GCCGACTTGACGAAAAATATCTCTTGGGCCCATGCCCTAATAATATTTCTTTATTTTTTTTTTTAACTTTTCAAATAGAAACTTTTAACAGTATTGAAAAATCCTTTTTATTTTCATAATTTCAAATTTAAAAAAGTTTAACCGTTTTTTAAACTTTTGTAGCTTAAAGTGAATACCCTTCATATTCCCAAGAAATATTATTAATTCTAAAGGCCTCCCTCCCTCTCTTTCTAGATATCGATTTACCAGATTCATTTTTAAAAAAATTACCTAATTTAACTTTTATAATTTTACTAAATTTTACAGTGTTTCTTACAAATACATATTTTAAATAAAACAAAAATGTTCATTGTATATATTTTTTATTTAATTTATTATATATTAATTTATAATTGTTTTTTTTTTACATAAAATATATATGCACATAAGTTTCTTTAATAAGATCTTGTGAAAAAGAATTTACTTTACAAAATTTGCTTAAGAAAACTCTTAAAAATAAATAAAAAAAAATTTGAATTTTTTTTTTTTTTTAATATTTTTAAATAATTTGTTGTAATAATTATGACGTGATTAGAAGGACTTCATAACTATAGAATGATCTAATAATTTGAGAAATTTTCTAAAAGAAAGTTTAATCCAAGATTTTTTTAGAAAACTCGGATTCTTAAGAAATTTTTGGCTGTTAATCTGAATCCCAATAAATTTTTGCTTTTATTTACTGACTTCTTCTTTAAAATAACCTTTCAGGGTGTCATAATTTAAATTATAATTTCTTTGTAATCTGAAAGATTTTTTTAGGAAGTCGTATGAGATTTCGAAATAATTTTCTCTTTACAAAAGTTTTAAAATTTTAAGAATTTTTTTAACTACTTTTTTTATATAGAACAGACTTTCGAATTCAGAGAAATTTCCTTTCTTAATATATTTTTTGAGAAAAATTTCTGTAGAAAATTTTATGAATTTAGCAGGAATTTCTTAGGAAAAAGTAATCAGAATGTAAGGAGTTTTTCCAAGAGATTTTATTGTTCGAAAAGTTTTCAGACTCTGATTAAAAGGCTTAATTTTCAGTACAACCTTTTCTTTATACAAAAACTACGTGGAGAACCAAAATTTCTCCAAAAAAACATTAGAATCTGAGAAGTTTCTAAGAATTTTTCTTACAGATAAACCAAAATCTCTACATAAACAAAATCTTAGAATCTGAGAAGTTTTCTGATTATTTTTTTTTTTAGAAATGTTCGAATTACTCCACAATTGAGGCTCAGTGATTAAAAAAAAAACTTTTGAAATAGTATAACAGGTTACAGCCCCATAATAAATGCCAAAATTATTCAATTAACAAAATCTTAGAATTTAAATGTATTTTTCTATAGAATGGATTTTTTATTTAAGATTCAGGGAAATTATTTCACAATAGCTTTGGCGATTCTAAACTTTGCAAATTGTTTTAAACAAAATTTAGTAAAAAATCTATTAGGGCTGCAACAAATATATTTTTCAATACAATTTCTTATGGGAAAAATTAACTGAAACTAAATTATATTTTCTTTTTATATGTAAAAAATACAATAATGCAAAAAATTTGGTTTTTTAAGTAACAAATACTTTTGATATCCTATTTTTTATGTGATAAAATATTTTTTTTTTTTTCACTCAATTTTATTAAAAAGTTATTTGGTATTAAAATTTTTTCAAATAAATTTAAAAAATTTTAAATTTTTTAAAATAATAATTTATACACTTGTGCAATTTTTCAGTTGTTTTCTTTTATATTCTGTTAACCAGTTTATAGAGAATGTTAAAAATTAACTGAGAATGAGAGAGAGAAAAAGGAAATGTTAGTGTTAACATTTATTTATGTAATGTAACAGGGATGTAAAACATGGTACAATTGTACTTTTTTTGATAAATTTTTACTTTGGTTGGTACCGTGGTACTACTGCGGCTCATTTAGTATAATTTTAATTTTTTTTCAAATTTTCAATTTATAACTTGATAAAACAACATAACATAAAGTCGACTTTTTTTAAAAGCAACTGTATACTAAAAACCTGTTTTTATTTATTCAGCTACTATAGTAAAAAATAAAGTCAGTTTTAAGTTGAACCGGCTCTAAATTGGTGTCACATAAAATGTTCCAAATGTTTGCATACACATTGTACTAAAATATTTGGAAGTGGCAAGATTGAACAGCTGATTTAAAATAACCTCTCAAAACAAAAAAAAAAAAAAAATAAGAAAAAAATGTATTTTTGTTAAAAAGCTTTTAAATGCCTTTAAATTTTTTAACAGCAAATACTGAATAGGTAAAATTGCCCTCCAAGGAAGGCGGACACACGGAAAAAAAGGTATTACATTTATAAAAATTATAATAAAATATTACAAAGTTTTGTGGTTAACGATAAATTTTGTTTCACCCTGTCAATTTTAATTTTTTTAAGATTTTTTAGTGTCTAAGCAAATCTGACTCAATAAAATAAAATTGTTAAAAAAGCGGAAAAAATTTTGGTACCGTGAGGATTGAAAAATTGAAAAAGTACAATTTTTTTTTTCTGGTTGGTACAATAACACAAAACATATTTTCCATCCCTGTTCTGTTAACCAGTTTATAGAGTATGTTAAAAATTGACTGAGAATGAGAGTGAGAAAAAGAAAATGTTAGTGTTAACATTTATTTATGTAATGTAACATTTTTCTGTTAAGAGGAATTTAACATTGAAATTTAAAGATTTAGAAATATCTTTAGCCTTAAGAGATTTCTTTCCAGAATTGATAATTAATTTTCAGAATTTATAATTAATTTTCAGAATCCGACATTTTTTTCTGTAGATAAAACTCTTAGAATCCTATGATTTATATAGAAAAAGTCCTTAAAATCTTGTAGATTTTTTTTATCCGAAATTTTTTTCTGTAGATAAAACCCTTAGAATCTTATGCTTTAGAGATCCTTATGATTTATATAAAAAAAGTCCTTAAAATCTTGTAGATTTGTTCTATATAAAAAAACTTCCTCAGATTTCTCGTAAATTTCTATAAATAAAAGTCCTCAGATCTACTGATATTTTTATGAACATATTTTAATAGTCCTTAAGGCTCATTATTATACATATATGCCATTTTGGGTGTTTTATTTTTTTTAATTCGACAAAGCCGAATATAACACACTAAAAAATTCGAATTTCTTATATAATTTAAAACAATTAGATCTTTTGTTATGAACTTATATATTAAAAAAAGATCTTTTATTTTATTATAATTTGTTATAGAATAATTTTAAAGTAATTTAGTTCAGTTTTTATTTTTTGTAATTAAATTTAAAAATTAACCCGCACCTGGTTTTTAATATAAAACAATTAATAAAACTAAATAAATAAAAAAAAAGCTAGCAAAACAAAAAATAAATACAATTAAAAAAAAATTAAAACCAAAAAAAAAACCTAAATTTATAAATTCCAAATTCATTCACAATGCTAAAGTAAGCCACGCTGCAGAATGCAGTGCAGGGATGGAAAATATGTTTTCTGTTATTGTACCAACCAGACAAACAAATTGTACTTTTTCTATCTTCACGGTACCAAAATTTTATCGTATTCAGTCAGATTTGCTTAGACACTAAAAAGACTTAAAAAAATTTAAATTGACCGGGTGAAACAAAATTTATCGTTAATTTTATGTAGTCGTATAATTCCCACAAAACTTTGTAAAATTTTACTCTAATTTTTATGTCACACCTTTTTTTATGGTTAACCCTTTCAGGATTTGCTATTAAAAAATTTAACAATAATACACTATTTTATTATTTTTTTTTTGTTTTGAGAGGTAATTTAAAATCAGCTGTTCAATGTTGCCACTTCCGAATATTTTAGTACAATGTGTATTTGATGTATTTGGTACATTTGATGTGACACCAATTTAGCCGGTTCAACTTAAAACTGACTTTATTTTTACTTTAGGAGCTGAATAAATAAAAACAGGTTTTTAATTTAAAGTTGCTTTTAAAAAAAGTCGACTTTTTGTTATGTGGTTTTATCAAGTTAAAAATTGAAAATTTGAAAAAATTTCAAATTGTACTAAATGAGCCGCGGTAGTACCACGGTACCAACCAAGGTAAAAATGTACCAAAAAAGTACAATTGTACCATATTTTCCATCCCTGGTGCAGTGTATTAAAATAGAGATGACATGATACAAAAGAATACATAAGTGCGAATGAGAAAGGAACCAAATTCCTCTCTGCAGAGTGCGGTATTACATAATTGTGAATGGATCTTAAAACTTTAAGTCTTTTTTTTTTAAATTAATCACAAAGCAAAGGTTTATTTTTTTTAAAGCACTAATTAAACAAAAAAAAATATAATAATAATAATAATAAACATTTATACAAAATTAATCTAACATAAATACAAAATATTAAAAAATATATATATATAAATAGAATAGAACAAAATTGAATGCTTAAAAAACCCGCTCAAACCAACATGCACAAAATTTCAAATTTTAAAAAAGAATTATAAAAAATTTCTCACCAACATTTAAGAAAATTAATAAACAAAAAAAAAAACAAATCTTGTTTAGTTTATATTATGTAAATATGTTTCTGCTAGTTTTTTTTTTTAATTCTTAATAAAAATATTTGTTTATTCTATTATTTTCTGATGTCTTTAGAAAAGAAAAATATTAATTAATAATAAACTATTTAACAAAAAAAAAACACACAATTTAATGATTAAAATTAAATAATATATGATAGATGGGTATATAATAATTATTTCATAATTACTACAAAGACAATGAAAAGTTATAGATTCTTAGAAAAAAGAAATCAAAAAAAAAAACAATATTACAAATTCATTTCTTTTTCTAAGTTTTAATACAAATTTATAATAATTATATGATTAGGTTATATATATATTTTTTTTTAAGTAGTACTTTTTAGTTGTTGTTGTTAGAGTTGTTGCATATTTTTTATTTTACATTTAAATTTATTAACGTTGCGTTTGTAAAACTTTCATATTTAGTACATTTTATCAAGATCGTAGCGTTCGTAATTTCGTTATTTTGTTTAAATTTCAAATAACAATTAATAAATTTGCTAGAAATTTAAACATTTTTTTTTTTGTTTGTTTGTATTTTTTCATTAAATATATTTAAACTATAAACAACTTAACCCAACGCATATATATATTTTATTATTTTTAACATAAATTTCAAAATGAAATTAATTTAATCTCATTTTAATAACCAGTACCAGCAGTAAATTGATTGGGATTATAAAAATTAGGTGTCTGTAAAGAGCAAAAAAAAAAAAATAGAAATGAATATTTAATTTAAAATAAACAGAGTTTACAAATTAAATTTTTAACTAACATCTTGTTGTTGGGGTTGCTGCTGTTGTTGATATTGTTGATCTTGACTGCCAGCTGTTTTGGGTTGTGAACCGGGTACAAAATAGCCACCTTGAGGCACTGCGGCTGGCGGTAACGCCGGTGCTAAAATATTTTCCGCAGCTTTATTTACAGGAGCACCAGAAGGATTGAAAACATCTACATAAGCATTTTTCAAAGCTGAAAAATTCAAATAAAACATTTTTTGTTTTTACAAAATATCTTTAATCATAAAAATTTATTCACAATGCTGGTGTAATCCATGCTGCGGTGTGGAGTATCTTATATTAGAGATGGCATGATACAAAAAATATATAAAAGCGATTGAGAAAGTAACAAAATCCACTCTGCAGAGTGGAGTACTCCACAATTGTGAATCTATCTTTAAGAGTGAAATTAAAGGGGGAAAACTCTGTATAAACATTGTTTAAAACTTGATAAAGATCGTTATAATTGATAAAGATCATTATAAATAATGATAAAGATCGTTATAAATAATGATAAAGATCGTTATAAATAATGATAAAGATCGTTATAAATAATTTAAAATTTAGTACAAAACATGTTTTATAGAGTTTTGTTTAGAAACATTGTACATAAATCTGGTAAAGAAAAATTGTATATAAAGTTTAAAAACATTATGCAAAACAATGTTATTGAAACATAAATATTGTATAGGAACATGGTAAAGAAACATTGTATAGAAACGGTCTTTAAAAATATTGTATTAAAATATAGTATCGTGAAATTATATCGAAACATTGTGTCTAAACATTGTATCTACATTGAAATAGAAAAAATGTTATTGAATACAAAAAAAATATAAAAATATATTGTATAGAAACATTGCATAGAAACATTGTATATAAATATTGTATAGAAACAATGTATAGAAACAATGTATTGAAACTATATAAAAAAATTGTATAGAAACATTGTAATATACACATTGTATATAAACTTTGTATCTAAACATTGAATAAAAAAACGTTATTGACACTAAAAAAAATATGAAATTTATAGAAAAAATATTGTTTAAAAATATTGTATAGAAATATTGTATTGAAACATTGTATAGAAACAAAATATTGTATAGAAACATTGCATAGAAACATTTTAAACATTGTTATATACACTGGGTACAGAAACATTGTATAGGAACTTTGTATCCAAACATTGTATCTAGACATTGAATAGAAAAAATGTTATTGGCACTAAAAAATATGAAAATTTTAGAGAAAAAATATTGTTTAAAAATATTGTATAGAAATATTGTATTGAAACATTGTAGAGAAACATTGTATAAAAAAATATTGTATAGAAAATTGCATAGAAACATTGTATAGAAACATTGTATAAAAACATTGTATAAAAACATTGTATACAAACATTGCATAGAAACATTGTATAGAAACATTGCATAGAAGCATTGTATAGAAACATTGCATAGAAACATTGATAGAAACATTGTATAGAAACATTGCATAGAAAAATGGAATAGAAGCATTGTATAGAAACATTGCATAGAAACATTGTATAGAAGAATTCTGTACAAATACTGTATATATATATTGTATACAAACTTTGCATAGAAACATTGTATACAAACATTGTTTACAAACGTGTTTAAACATTGTTTAAATACATTATATATAATTTATTTGTTTAGAACTTTTTAAGGAAATTCAAAAAATTGATAATCGAAGTTATAACTTGAATAATAGGATTTTTTACAAAAAGATTTTATACAAATTTGTTTAGAAACATTTAATAGAAACATTGTACATACATAAATCGGGTAAAGAAACATATTATATCGAAAGTATCAAAACATTGTGTAGAACAATATTATTGAAACATTATATTGAAACATTATATAAAAACATTGTTGGTTAGCAACAAGTTATTGCAACACTCCATAAAAAAAATTTCATAGAAACAATATGAACATTGTTTATAAGTATGTATATACATGGTTTAGATACATTGTTTAAATTCATTAATTTGCATTCATTTATTGCATAGAATTTATTTGTTTTTAAAGGGATTCCTCTTTTGGGCTGATGTGTTCAATTGACTTTTTAGACAATATATCTAAAATAATATAAATTTCATTTCTTTAGAAACATTATTTGGCAACATTGTACAAAACAGTTGTTTAAAAACATTGCATAAAAAGGTTGCGCAGAAACTCTGTATACAAACATTGTATAGAAACATGTTATTAAAACATTATACAGAAACAATGTATAGAAATGTTGAATAGAAATATCATATAAAAATATAGCATAGCAATATTGTAAATAAACATTGTATAGCAACATTTTTCAAGAAATATTATTTGCAACATATCACAAAAACAATATTTGTATACAATATTTTATTAATGATTCCAAACAAAATCCATTATTTGCAATGATTGCTTAAATCTGTCTAAAAGTTGCCTTATACAAAATGTTTGTATACATTATAAAGACAACTTTGATGCTATAAAATGTTTACATACATTTTCTGTATACATTTTTCTGTATACATTATCTATTTTTTTTTTAACTCACTTCGATTTCTTTGCATTTTAAACATATTAGATTGTAAATTAGGAGTTTTAGCAGGACCGGGAGCTTGTTGGTCATTAGCCAATTGAGGTTGGAATTGGGCTGGCTGTTGTTGTTGCTGCTGTTGCATTGGGTTAGGTGATGGCGTTGAATTAGGTACAGGACTAGGCACATATTGCTGCGATTGCTGCATTTGTTGGGTATCCATAAAAGGTATTTGATTAAGTTGTTGCTGTGATTGCTGTAAAGGCGGCATTTGCCCCACCGTTGCTTGTTGATGTTGTGGCATGGATTGTGACATTATATCACTCATTTTGGGAGGTGGTTTAAATGATTCCTGTTCAGTTTCTTCACCATCTATATTAACCCATTTCTTTTTCTCTGGATCCCATACTATAGAAGGATTTTTATCATCAGGTAAAATCATTTGATTTTTAGGTTTCAAAGAAAATTTATTCCATATACCACCAAACCAACCAGAATTTTGATTCGATTGTTGTAGACTTCAAAAATAACACAAAAATAAATATTTATTAAAGCAAAATTTTTGTCAAAATTATAAATAAATGCTCACAACCCCTTACCCCTTGTTAGCATCTTTTTCATCTTTTTTAGCACCCTTTTGTTGTTGCTGTTGTTGTTTCTTAGCATCATTACCTAATTGTTGCTGCTTATTACTACCACTACCTTCATCTTCTGAATCATAAGCTTTTGATTTTGGCATCGATATTGTGGGTCGCACATTCTAAATGGTTTACAAGGGAATTTATTTTAGGGTTTTAGTAACAAAATTATAAACAAACAACAAAAAAAAATATGTTTAAAAAATTAAGATTAGCAAGAAAATTACATTTTTATAATAAAGAGAAGATAGTAAAGATGGAGCAGATGTTATGGAGCCAAATAAACTTACAAGCTAAATCTTAAATTTCAAGTTTAAAACTTTTTTAATAATAACATAATCTTAAAAATTCGAATAAAATTTGCTAAATAAGCAGTAAATTTAAATTAATCTTTTGCCTTATTATCATTTAGTTAAAAATCTAACTTTGTCTCAAAAAAAGGTCGAAAAAAAAAAATAAATTTAATAATTTAAGTTATTTTAAATGAATCAAAATAGTAGTCGATTTTGATTCATATGCCCTTATTCTATAACTTTAAAACTGGCGATAACAGGTCGTTAACATGATTTTTTGGGTTTGCTATTCTGTACATGTTATATAACAGAACATATTATTTTACAGAAAGGAACCCTGTTGTTGTTAAAAAACTGTTATAGTGATAGAAATTTCAATTCTATAAACCTTAGTCACACGAAATTACTTGTCAAATTAGACGATCAATAATTTTGCCGTGACAAGAAACAAAAACGTGAATTTTGATAATTCCAATATAATAAACACCTCTGAAAATTATCATAATGTGACAAAAACCTAAGTTTTTTTATTGAATTACAACTTATTTATATATTTTCAACATAAAAAAATACATCATTACAATAAATTGAATTATATATTTATTTTTATTCATTTATCTTTTAACTATTTTTTTAACTGAAAAGAAAACCACCAAAAAATACAGTGTCTGTATTCCTTGGTGCTTTTTTTGTGTTCATTAATTAAAAAAATATTAAAAAAAAAAAATATTAAAAAAAAAATTTGATTACACAGTGCAGCATTTTTAAGGTCATCGTGTGGTTCCTCCTTCATACCCGTTTTTTTTTTGAAGTATATATCGAAACTAAAAAAAACCTGCAAAGGACTTGGCCAGATAACATCGAATTTTTTTTTTATGGACACCCTAAGTTTTTGTACCCAAACACGATTTTTTTAAAAAAGGAAAATTTTTATGGAATCCATATATCATAAACCGTTCGGAATTTTGTTTTTATGTCTTTGGCAAAGTTGTAGATCCAAACCAAAGCAAAAAAATTCTCATATGGACCGACCCAAAAAAATTTCATCCACTGCATCAAAATTGCAAAAAATTGGGAAAAAAATGCTATTTTTTTATGATAATATGGAAATAGCCAAACTTCTTAAAAAATGTTTCTGAGTGTGTGTGATTGTCATGTGTGTTTTATCTTCGTGTTGCGGTTTTTAGGTGGAACTGGGTTTTTACAACACCTCATCTTCCTAAACAGGATTTTAAAATTGGTGTAATTACACTATGCAACAAAATGAAAAAAATTCTTAACCTATATAGTATTTCTTTGTCGAAACGACAAACATTGGCTATGCAAAATAAGTGTGAGCAAAAAGATGTGCTTTCTAGGGTTAAGGAATGTTCGTATTAAGATGACATGTACTAGAGAGTTGTTTATATTGTTGTTAGATATAATTTAGCTGAAGAAAGATTTCTTAAATTCCCAGTATTTAAGCCATTTCAGGACAAAATCATGAAAAATCATAAAAAAATAGCATTTTTTCCCAATTTTTTGCAATTTTGATGCAGTGGATGCAATTTTTTTGGGTCGGTCCATATGAGAATTTTTTTGCTTTGGTTTGGATCTACAACTTTGCCAAAGACATAAAAACAAAATTCCGAACGGTTTATGATATATGGATTCCATAAAAATTTTCCTTTTTTAAAAAAATCATGTTGGGGTGCAAAAACTTAGGGTGTCCATAAAAAAAATTTCGATGTAATCTGGCCAAGTCCGTTGCGGATTTTTTTTTTAGTTTCGATATACACTTCAAAAACAACCGGGTACGAAAGAGGAACCAATTTATGTGTTGCACTGTGTTATCTTAACATGACACAAAAATACATGTTATGGATTCACGAGAGTTACAGAATTAAAAATAAAAATGCTAACGTTTCCATTTATGTTAACGTATTGAATTATTTAAAAATTACAGAATAAGGGCAATAGACTTTTTTCCATTTTTTATATATATATAAATTGTAAAGAAAGTAATTATTAAATTTATTTATTATTTATTTATTTTATTTATTAATCATATAATTACAAATTATATGTTAATACCCTAACCGAGCACTAGCAACAAAGGCCTTCGGCTCGTTGTAGCGAAAACAGACCAGAGCCTCTGGTGGGAATTGAACCCACGACCCCCGCACTGATAAGCTAGCACGCTACCAACTAGCCTACCGAGGCGCTCAATTATTAAATTAATTTTATAATTTATTATCTTTTTTTTTAATTTTATTATTTTAAAAGTAAATGTAGAAATTAGGATATAATTTCCGAGTCAACTCTGCTTTAAGAGTTCTTATGTAATGTTAATTTATTAGGTGGCCAATTACAGAAAATTACAAAGAAACTCTTGTGGGGAGGGGGGTTCAATGAAATTTGTATATAAGATAGCCAAATGTAGTATAAGTTTAGAGGTTAAAAAGTTGATTGAACCTTTTATTTTTGGTATAGAAATATATTATTTTAAGTACGCCATTAGAAAGATCATCAAAATATATTTCATTTGATACCAAAATTGTACATTACTTAAAATAAAAAAGAAAAAAATTAAAAAAAAGTAAAAAAAACAAAAAAAAAATAAAAAAAATTAAAAAATTAAAAAAAGTAAAAATAAAAAAGGCAAAAAAAAATAAAAAAAACCCAGGGGAAAATGATCAAATATGTTCGTTCATATGTCATGTATCAGCATATATGGTTTCGTGTATGAGCATATATGAACATATGTGTCATGTATGCAAGCATATATATGGGCAAATCATTCAAAGAATCATTCAAAAGTGTGCACTCCCTCTAGCGCTGATCCTTACAATTTTTTCCATTTAATAAAAAAAAAAATAGTGTTGCATATATTGGTCCATATATTATGTTCATATATGAATGCATATATTCTTCCATAAATAGGTAAAGATTTTTTTGTATACACTTGCTCTACCGGATTAAGATCCAGCTCGAATTCTTAAGCGAAAATTGCTGTGGACACAAGACTTTTAGTAATTTTCATTCTTTTTGACCGGATTTCAAAATGTTTGTTATTAAAGAAATATTAATTTTCAAAAAAGAAGCCATTTTGGCAAGACAGACGAGTCTCCGAAATCCAAAGATCAAGAGCGCTACGCGCAAAAAATTAAATGTTTAAATGTCAAAGAAAAAAGAACCATTGTTGGTGAGCATACGTATATTCAAAACTTGTTCGTTAAAAAATCCAAAATTTCTTCAAAATGTATGAATTCATCAGCAAAATGTAAATAGAAGTATAATAAATAACTACGGATCCGAGCATATATGGAATACTATATAAACCCATATATTAAAAAGTAAAAAAATAAAAAACTAAAAAAGTCAAAAATAACAAAAATAACAAAAAGTAAAAAAATAAAAATTAAAAAAATTAAAAAAAGAAAAAAAATAAAAAAGTAAAAAAATAAAAATAAGACTTCAAAGCCAAATTGAGCCTTTAAGAAGGCATCATTGCTTAATTGGTCCCCTCTATCACATATCCAAATTTCATTGTAATGGCTTTTTTGGAGACTATATATTTTTTGTAAACCCAAAGAAATATTTAAAAATTTCGAAAAAAAGTAATTAACATTCAATTACTGTAACTTAAACTTAGATTATTCTTATAATCAACTGAATATTCCCTGATATTATAAAATATATAAATGTTAATTGCAAATTATTGTTGGTAAAAAAAATTTTCAATTTTAAAACACGATTTTTTTTTTTCTATACAAAAACAATTACAACATTTATTTTACATAAAGAAAAACAAAAATCAAACCCAATAAAATAAATATATAAATAAAATAAACCACTTAATTAAAATTATATAATAAAATTTTGTTTAACCAAGTGCGGCTTAATATTTTTTCTTAATTAATTTAATATTATATTTTTTTCTTATTCATATTTATATTTTTTTCTAATTAGTTTTCTTTATATCTATAGGATCATCTATATTAAAAGTTTTCAAAACTGGTGATCTAATGGATGATTTAAATTTATCATCTTTTGTTTTCGAATCTATAAACTGTTCAAATTGTTGCAATGATTGTTCTACTTCATTACACATTTTTTTATAATTTAATGGTATAGAAGGATCATTTATTAGTTCTTGCATAGACCATACTTGAGGAGGTTTTTGTTGTTGCTGTTGTGTTGCAGAATTAGAAGATTTTAATAAACCATAAGAATCATGCTTATGATTTTCATATACAACATAATCATTTTGTTCATTATACTCCTCTTCAGTATCGTACTCATCATCATCATCATCATAGTCATCATTTGAAGATAATTCATAGTTCATTAAATCATCTGAGCCACAATTAGCTTCAGGATCATAATTTTTATAACGTTCTACTGGCATATCAATGGGAAAAGTACCATTGAATACAATATTTTTATTCATTAAAGCATGTTGATATGAAACTAAAGATTTTATATGTTGATGATGAGATTTATTCACATTTTGTTTATAAACATTGTTGCCAGATGAGTTATGTTGCTGATGAGGACGATGATGATGACGATGAAGTTTATTGTTGCTGGCAGCAATTGGTTTATCATCATGTTGCTTTTCTTTGTTAACAACAACATGTTGCTTTTGAGAATTATCATTAGCATCTCGATTTTCCTTTGCTTTAATTTTATCATAATCACTTGATGCGAAGAAAGAATTTTCTTCATTTTCTTGTTTATCACTTTCTGGTATTATAAAGTTTACTTTTTTTGTTTGTTGTGTCATTGTGGTGGTAGCAGAGGAGGGGGAGGAGCAACAAGATAAATCATTTAAATTGTTGCTAACATTACTTGGAAAATTATTATTATTATAACTATTTGTTTTAGCGGTAGTTTTTAATATAGTATTACAAGCAATTTTATTATTTGTTTTAAGAGGCATTAATAAATTTATACTTTTAGCATTTGCTTTATTATTATGGCTGCTGGCTGGATAAAAAGCTTGTTGTTGCTGTTTATTGTTGTTGGTGTTGTTGTTGTTGATATTACTTACATTATTTATAGAAAATGGTGTTACTGTCGCTGATATTGCCGCCTGATCATTATGTGTTATTTTATTAAATGCTGTTGGTGGCTCAGTTGTTTTTTCTAATAATTTCTTTGAATTGTTATTTGATTTTATTTGTAGACTTGGCGACGAGGATTTTAATTTATCCATAGATGTTTTTATATGAGTAGTGGTGGTGGTGGTGGCAGAGGAGGAATTTGTTGTTGTTAAATTAGTTTTCTTTGTCAGGGGAGTTTTTTTATTATATAAAGCTAAGGGAGATTTACGTCCAGCAGCCAAGGTATGTTGGGGTATGGTAGCCTTTAATGTTGTGGTGATTTTTGATTTCTTCAATAGTATATCTTTATTGTTGCTGGTGGCAAGGGGCTAATTTTTGTTTATTCCAAATGAAAGCATGTATAAATTTTGGGAGAAAAATTATTTTAAATTGATGTAAAATAAAATTGCAATAACAACATTTAAAACAAACTGAACAAAAAAAAAAAAGTTGTTTAAAAAAGTACAACTGAAAGCCTAAAGTTATATATTTTTTTTAATAAAAAACACATTAACAAATAACAATAGCTAGAAAGAAGAAGCCTAAAAATTTTGAGGGGTTTCGAATTAAAAAAAAACATAATAAATTAAAAAAAAAAAAAATGGGGAAATTTGAAAATATAAAATGATATGGAACTCATAAACTAGAAAACTTTAAAGTAAGTCATACCTCTTCTATTAGCTGTGGCATATGTTGCTGTTGTTGTTGCTGCTGACCCCAGTAGTCATAAGAAGGTGTTGGTTGTTGTTGTTGATTATCTAAATTATCACCATCTACAGCATTATATTGCTGCGGTTCATGTATTAAAGCATCATAATAATTTTGTATATAACGTTGTTGCATATCAGTTGTTGTTAATTCAGGTTGTTGTTGTTGTTGTTGTTGGTGTGGTATATCTTTGGCATTTGTTAAAGGCAGTTCTGATTGCAAAGATTGTTGTTGTTGTTGCTGATAAGCTTCTAACGATGGTGTTTGTTCGCACGTTTGTGTTATCGTCGGCTGATCTGTATTATAAAATAAAGCTTGTTGTTGTTGTTGCTCTTGTGCCATTTTCACATTTTGTTGATATTGTAAATTTAATTCACTAAATTGTTTATTAATTTCCATAAATTGTTGATCTATTTGTTGTTGTTGTTGTTGTTGATAATTATGATAATTTGTATCTATTGTTTGTTGCTGCATCATATCCTCTTGTGTAATATGTGTTATGGCTGTTGTTGCAGCAACATTACTGGCATTATTATATTGTTGTGCTAATTCTCGTAAATTTTGCAACCATTTTTGTTCTTCCATTTGTTGAGATAAAGAATTTAAACTATTTGTTTCTTCAGAGCCGGGTTGTTGCTGTTGTTGTTGTTGTTCATCAATTGTCCTTTCCAAAATAGGATCGTAGTATTTTAAACGATCAGCCATTTCGTAAACCTAAAAAAAAAACAAGAAAATTATAAAAATTTAAATTTAATTTACAGTAAATTAGTAAATGTTGTTTAGCAACATTGTTTATAAATGTTAAGCAACAATTTAAAAAAACATTCAAAACAAAAACAACTTTTCTGGGGAAAAAAAGAAACTTTGTTAAAAAAACATTGTTTATAAATATTGATAAAAAAAAATATTGTTTATAGATTTTGTTTATAAACATTTTTTTATACACATTATTTATAAACATTTTTTAAAAATTCTCTGCTTGTTTCTGTAGAAAAAGTGTTTTAAGCGGGATGCTAAGATCATTGATTTTCCTTATGGAAATAAAATTTATTTATTTCATTTTTTCAAGGATTATAAACAATGTTTCTCGTTCCCGAGAAACACGGTTCTATGCCCCGGACTGACTCGGAATCCAGCGGATTTCGACCATGGACTAATGCCTCAGCAGAAGCAGTCATCAAAACATTTAAGCCTTCACTGATACAACAACCACAATGTTTTAATTTTTCCACAATTCTTTTACACCAATATTTTTATATAAACAATGTGTAGAAACATTGTTTGCAAACATTGTTTGCAAACATTAATTAAAAACATTGCTTGGAAACATTATTTATAAACATTTTATAAAAATTGTCTTGTTTCTGTAGAAAAAGTGTTGTAAGCGGGCTGCTAAGGCCATTGATTTTCCTAATGCAAATAAAAACTATTTAATATTTCCAATAATCTTATGAACAATTATTATAAGCAATGTTTATAAACAATGTTTCTCGTTCCACAGACACATGGTTCTAAATCCCGAAACGATTCGAAATCCAGCAGATTTTGACCAAAAACTAACGCCTTAGCAGAAGAAGCAATCAAAACATTTCAGCTTTTGCTGCTACCACAAAAACAACGTTTCCAAACAATATTTCTATACAATATTTTTTTAATCAGTTTTTAAACAATGTTTTAATTTATCTACATTTTTTTTACATACGAGTAAATGTTTTTATATAAAAAATGTTTATAAGCAATGTTTGTAAACAATGTTTATAAATAATGTTTAGAAACATTGCTCAAAATTATTGTATAAAAATATTGATATAAACATGTTAATGAACATTGCTTATAAACATTGTTTATAAACATTATTAATAAAATCTAAGATACAATATTGTGATGCATTAAATTTCAGTGGTGGGGGAGGGGGGGGAGGAAAATTAAGAATCAATGTTTAAAAATGTATATAAACATTTAAATGCCGGTGTTAATCCCGCTCATACCTTTAGAGGGTTAATTTTCTTACTTAAATATTTTGAAATTCACGAATATTCTGTCACTATTTAGTATTTCAAATATTTTGCGCATACTCCTTTTATTTGGCATGCTTCTACTATTCGGCCGAATACCAAATAAAAGTATTATATGACAAAATTTTTCGGTTGTTGTGTAAAACTCTGTATTTTTTTAACAAAAAATTACAGAAAATTTTTTGAAATGTTTAACAGACAAATTGTATCGTTTGAAAATGACATATCAGCCTAAAAAAGCATCATGTTCCAACAAGATATATTTGGTTGTATTCGGAGTCAAGTTTTGATATTGGAGAAATGTTTGTTTAAGTCAATTTATTGCATTTTTTAGTGTTAAACTAAGGAAAAGTCGAAATTCAAAGTCTGCTGAATTTTTTCCAATTTATCCGAAGAGTGAATTCGTTTCATAACTTTGGTCATTTCTCTAAATTAAACACTTAAAAACGCATCGGCCCAACAAACATTTTTAAATTGGCAAAACTTTTCCATAATGCTTTAAAATATCAAATTTTGACCAAGTTATTTTTAGATCGAACTAATCGGTGGGACACTAATGATTCATCTTAAAGCCAAAATATGATTATTTTTTTTTCTGCAATTAATGACTTCTACACCTTTTAAAAAAAAATTGTCAACAGTTTATTCAAACAAAATGGAAAATACTCTGATTGTAGGAAAAACATGTTATGTTTTAAAATATATTCCAATAGAAAACCCCCCGAAAGATTTCTAGGAAAATTTCCAATAAAATTTAACAAATTTAAGTTATTTTTTCTATAAGCAACTTTCCCACAGTAAATTAATTTAATTCATAATTAAATAAACTCCCTTTCTCTCTGGATTCGCGCCTGTTAAGAAAAACTTTTTTTTTTGGCAACATTCTTATGCAACATTTTTATGAAACATTCCTATGCAACATTTTTATGAAACATTTTAAACGAAATATTGTTCTAAATTTTTGTGGGAAATTAGAGAAAATTAGGAATTATATATTTTTTTTTATTATTAAAATTATAATTATGAATATTTAAAAAATATTAATAAAGATTTTTGAAAAACAAAAGTTTAAAAAAAAGTTTTAAAAATCTTACGAAGAAAAAAAATTTATTTGACTCACAAAAAGTTTTAGATTAAATAAACCATCTTTCACTCTGGATTATGCAACATTTTTATGAAACATTCCTATGCAACATTCTTATGAAATATTTCAGAAATATTAATAAAGATTGTTGAAAAACAAAAGTTTAAAAAAAGTTTTTAAAATCTTACAAAGAAACAAAATTTATTTAATTCACAAAAAGTTTTAGATTAAATAAACACTCTTTCTCTCTGGATTTGCGCCTGTTAAGAAACTTTTTTTTTGTTGGCAACATTCTTATGCAACATTTTTATGAAACATTTCTATGCAACATTCTTATGAAACATTTTAAATTTTTTTGTGGGAAATTAGAGAAATATTTCAGAAATATTAATAAAGATTGTTGAAAAATAAACCAAATTTATTTGATTCACAAAAAGTTTTGGATTAAATAAACCCTCTTTCTCTCTGGACAACATTTTTATGAAACATTTTTCAAGAAATATTGTTCGAAATTTTTATGAGAAATTAGAGAAAAATAAAAATTAAGAAACATTGTTTTTATAATCTTACAAAGAAACAAAATTTATTTAATTCACAAAAAGTTTTAAATTAAATAAACCCTCTTTCTCTCTGGATTTGCGCCTGTTAAGAGACTTTATTTTGGCAACATTCTTATGCAACATTTTTATGAAACATTTCTATGCAACATTTTAAACTTTTTTTTTTGCAACATTCTTACGCAACATTTTTATGGAACATTTTAAACGAAAAGTTGTTTGAAATTTGTGTGGGAAATTGTAGAAATATTTAAGAATTTTTGAAAAAAAAAAACATTATGGAAAAATAAAAGTTTAGAAACATTGTTTTTGGCAACATTTTTAGCAACAATATTTTGCAAATTTTTGTAGAAGAAAAAGCTTTTAGAATCTAAGTATTTTCAATACAAAAAAAATTTCTTAGAATATAAGCATTTTCTATTAGAATAAGTTCTTCGAATTTGGAAGAAAATTAATCTGAGTGATTTTCTATACAAAAAGTTTTTAGAATATAACAGCTTTCTATAATAATAAGTTCTTTGAATTTGGATGAATCTGATGATGAGTTTCAAACTTACCTTATTTATAAAACTATTTTCATATTTTGTATTATCTCTAGCAATATGTACAGCAATTTGTTCCAAATACATTAAACTTTTCAAATGGAAACCATAATCCAATAATCGTGCAGCCAATAAAAATTTATAGGGCTACAAAAAGTTATAAAAATAAAATGAAATATTAGAAGAAGAAAAATCTCAGACCAAAAGCATATTCTTTAATACCTGAAATTCAATAATAGAAAATTTATCATCATTCAAGGAACAAGCATATTCATAAATTTCCGTCATAATAATGGCCTCATTATGAGCAAAATCATGAAATTGTTTATAATGGGAAGAGCCCAATAGAACCAATCTGGCAAAGGAAAAATAATAAATAAATTATTAACTTATAAAATTAGTTAATTGTAACAATTCATACTTAGGCAAATGTTGTTGTAAAGCGGTCTCCTGAGTAGCAGTTTCTTGATAACGACCAAAACTCACTTGAGCCATTAGATAGCAGAAATGCGATGCATATAAATCACCACGATTAAATAGAGAATCACCTAATGTGGTTATAGCTTTACGATCTAATTCTGGTTTTTGTGAAGTGTTCGATAGAATCATAGATAAATGAGGACGCCAATCCCCCCATTTTTCATCTTGTATACAAGTAACACTGGAGGGTGTACGACCACTCATTAATTGATATAATGTTTGTAAAGGATCATTCAGTGATAATTTATTGGCAAATTTCATCATAACATTAGCATGAGAACGACGATCAAGTTTGGAGGCCAAGAAGAGTGCATGACCCCATAAATTATTATCGGTGGCCCATTCTAAGGCCTCATTAACATTGCCATACAGTAAATAATTTCTAAATTTCTCGGTAATTTCCTCCTCTGTTAATGAAGTGGCAACAGAAGTTGACTTTGTTAAAGAATTATCATCATTGTCCTCATTATCATCAAGTTTTTCTATATCCTCTGTTGCAGCTTCCTCAAAATGTTCTGCTTTTGCAGAAGATTCTTGCTCAATATCTAAATCTTTTTGGGTATCCATGTCCTCGTTGGCCGGTGAAGTGGAAATAGATTTAAGTGTAGCATTTGCAGTTTGATAAGGAAATTGTTGTTGATTTTTTAACAACAATTCTGCTATATCTGTACCAACCACCATCTGAAAAAGGAAAATGAAAAATTTATTAAAAATTTACCATTTTTTTTTCCAAGTTTAACCCCAAAACTTACTCCATTTTGTTTCAACAACAATATCAATAAATTCCACATTAAGGTATAGGATCCTCGATATTTCTCAGCATTATTGGTTATTAATTGTTTGGCATATATGGTAGTTTCCATGGGACCTAAACGTATTTGTTCATTGCAAAATTCTATAACGGTCTTTTTATGCGTCAAACCCCTTACAAGAGGTCCCGGGAAGACTTTAAATAGTTTACGTGTTTCGTCATTAGGTTTAAATTTTAATAATTTAACAATATTGCTGATACTGCCGTGGGGGGTATATTTCGGTTTCACCGTTACCAATATACCCGAAGCAAAACTAACAACCGCATGTTCATTGATAAATTTACAAGGTGTCAAACGTTGCGGTTCATTGGCTATGGGATCGGGATCACGTGACGATAAGGCATTAGATCTACGTAAAAGTAAATTAATATTATTTTAATTTTTAAAATACATACAAAATTTTGCTACGCATATTATTGGTTAATTTAAATTAAAATTCAAAAAAAAAAAAATATATATTAAAAAAAAATTTCAATTGGCTTTTCTCATGCTTTAAAAACAAAAAAAAAAAAAGATTTTTTTAAACTCAATTTAACCTAAAAAATAGATCATGCTTTCCTTAAGCTTTTTATTGTTTGTTTGATACATGCATACAAGAGCAAAAGATTGAGAGTATCGTAGAGAGAAAGCAGAGAATAAAGACATGCTTAGTGTTGGAGTAATAAAAAGAGAAATGAAATGAATTTAGAATTTGGAAAAAAAAATATTATTAAAAAATTAAATTACTCTAAAATTAACATGAAAAATTTTTTTATAAAATGTGTCTAATATATTTATACACATTCTCGGAAAAAAACCACAATATTTCTCCTTAGTATTACAAATTCAACTAATTTTTTTAATAAAAAAAATATCGTTGAAAACATAATAATATCAGAACAGTAATTTAGTTGGCGCCCAATTTTCTTAGTTCGCTATTTTAAAATTAATATTTAATTAAGGTTGTGGATTTACGAAATCCATTTGTTATTATTTTTGCGCCCAACGTAAAGCCAAACCTTATATTTCTGAAATACAATTGACTTTTTCTGAAATACAATTGACTATTTCTGAAATACAATTCACAATTTCTCAAATACAATTGACAATTTCTGAAATACAATTGACCATTTCTGAAATACAATTGACTATTTCTGAAATACAGTTGACTATTTCTGAAATACAATTTTCTATTTCTAAAATACAATTGACTATTTCTAAAATACAATTGACTATTTCTGAAATACAATTCACAATTTCTGAAATACAATTGACAATTTCTGAAATACAATTGACTATTTCTGAAATACAATTGACTATTTCTGAAATACAGTTGACTATTTCTGATATACAATTTTCTATTTCTAAAATACAATTGACTAGTTCTGAAATACAATTGACTATTTCTAAAATACAATTCACAATTTCTGAAATACAATTGAATATTTCTGAAATTCAATTGACTATTTCTGAAATACAATTTTCTATTTCTAAAATACAATTGTCTATTTCTGAAATACAATTGACTAGTTCTGAAATACAATTTTCTATTTCTAAAATACAATTGACTATTTCTGAAATACAATTGACTAGTTCTGAAATACAATTGACTATTTCTGAAATACAATTGACAATTTCAGAAACACAATTGACTATTTCTGAAATACAATTGACTATTTCTGAAATATAATTGACTATTTCTGAAATACAAATGACCATTTCTGAAATACAATTGACTATTTCTGAAATACAATTGAATATTTCTGAAATATAATTGACTATTTTTGAAATACAATTGACCATTTCTGAAATACAAATGACTATTTCTGAAATACAATTGACTATTTCTGAAATACAATTGATTATTTCTGAAATACATTTGACTATTTCTGAAATAAAATTGACTATTTCTGAAATAAAATTGACTATTCTGAAATACAATTGACTGTTTCTGAAATGCAATTGACTATTTCAAAAATACAATTGACTATTCTGAAATACAATTGACCATTTCAGAAATACAATTGATTATTTCTGAAATACAATTGACTATTTCTGAAATACAATTTTCTATTTCTAAAATACAATTGACTATTTCTGAAATACAATTGACTAGTTCTGAAATACAATTGACTATTTCTGAAATACAATTGACAATTTCAGAAACACAATTGACTATTTCTGAAATACAATTGACTATTTCTGAAATATAATTGACTATTTATGAAATACAAATGACCATTTCTGAAATACAATTGACTATTTCTGAAATACAATTGAATATTTCTGAAATACAATTGACTATTTTTGAAATACAATTGACCATTTCTGAAATACAAATGACTATTTCTGAAATACAATTGACTATTCTGAAATACAATTGCCTATTTCTGAAATACAATTGACTATTTCTGAAATAAAATTGACTATTCTTAAATACAATTGACTGTTTCTGAAATGCAATTGACTATTTCTGAAATACAATTGACTATTTCTGAAATACAATTCACAATTTCTGAAATACAATTGACTTTTTCTGAAATACAATTGACTATTTCTGAAATACAATTTTCTATTTCTAAAATACAATTGACTATTTCTAAAATACAATTGACTATTTTTGAAATACAATTCACATTTTCTGAAATACAATTGACAATTTCTGAAATACAATTGACTATTTCTGAAATACAATTGACTATTTCTAAAATACAGTTGACTATTTCTGAAATACAATTTTCTATTTCTAAAATACAATTGATTATTTCTGAAATACAATTGACTAGTTCTGAAATACAATTGACTATTTCTAAAATACAATTCACAATTTCTGAAATACAATTGAATATTTCTGAAATTCAATTGACTATTTCTGAAATACAATTTTCTATTTCTAAAATACAATTGTCTATTTCTGAAATACAATTGACTATTTCTGGAATACAATTGACAATTTCAGAAACACAATTGATTATTTCTGAAATACAATTGACTATTTCTGAAATATAATTGACTATTTCTGAAATACAAATGACCATTTCTGAAATACAATTGACTATTTCTGAAATACAATTGACTGTTTCTGAAATGCAATTGACTATTTCAAAAATACAATTGACTATTCTGAAATACAATTGACCATTTCAGAAATACAATTGATTATTTCTGAAATACAATTGATTATTTCTGAAATACAATTGACTATTTCTGAAATACAATTGACTATTTCTAAAACAAAAATTGACTATTTTGAAATACAATTGACTATTTCTGAAATACAATTGACAATTTCCGAAATACAATTGACTATTCTGAAATACAATTTACTATTTCTGAAATACAATTGACAATTTCTGAAATGCAATTGACTCTTTCTGAAATACAGTCCATGGCACATCGGCACAAGTGTTTAAGACTACCTACAATAGGATAAATGCATTTAATAGTGGCGGTATAGCCACAAATGGTGAACTCCGATCAGGACATCCAGTTGAGGCAGTTACTTCGTCGTTAAAATCCACGATATAATCCTGAGTGACCGACGAATTAAAGTGCGTGAAATAGTTACGGCCACGAGTATATCACAGGGCACAGTGATTTCAATTTTACAAAAAAAATTGTGTGTAAAAAAGTAATAAAAAATAAACGCAATCCTGTTACTGATGCAGTAGCTGGCTGGTTAAGAGCTTTTCCGTTGCAATCCTGATGAATTTTTTCGACGTTTTATGAACCATGAATTCGCCACCAGAAATGAAACAAGAGTCAAAGCAATAGATTTTACCAGGTGAATCTGCCTCAAAGAAAGCAAAGGCAGTGAAAACTGCTGGGAAAAATTATCTACACTGACTTCTTGCGAAAAGGGAAAAATAATAAATGGAGAATATTATTCATCGTTATGGGGAAAATTAAGCAAAGAACGCAAGAAACAAATGCCAAAAAAATGATCTTCAGTTTCAATGGCAAAAATACACCAGTTTATGTTCGATTGTTGCTGCATCCAGCGACGTTTCCTCGGCAAAAAAAGATTCGAATCGAATGAGGTGGTCATCATGTAACAGAAGCCTATTTTGAGGACCTTCAGAAATCTTACTTTGCGCGTAGGTGTTGGAGACTCACTGGATGAGGTGTATTGAGCCAAAAGAAGATTAGATTGGAAAATAAATGTATTATTTTTAATGTTTTTGTAAAGACTTTCTCCTTCGAATAACATATTTTCATGACATCAACACATTGCACTGCATTTATGGGGGGAACCCCTGAGTGTTGATACAAAAAAAAAAAAACCTACTTACTTACTTGTCCCGGTATACTTCGTTAAAAAAAAAACCGAAAGGTGTTTCTTTGGTGACTACCTCCTTGATAACCTTGTTCAGATATTTAATCCAAGAAGTTGGGGCAGGACGTTAGGGGAGAAATGTGTATTATTATTTGCCCCTCCCTGTAAAAATTCCCAAAAATTCCGTCTTAGATTCGATGCTTACATGAACAATTTCATGTTCCAACCTCCAGCGGTTTGGCAGGGATGGGTGCCTAAGGAGGCACTTTTTCTCTTTATACCTCATTTTTAGCACGTTCTTATTGGGTATTCCAAAAAGTTTTTGGTCAGTGAATTATTCCATACTCCAGGGAACACGTATTTTAAATTTCTAAACGGAGCGCTTTGGGCAGAACGTTAAAGGGAAAAATGTTCCCCGTATTTGAGATCCAAGTCATATTATATAGTTGGAAGTATAAAACTGGCTCTTTGATTGCCAAATAAAAACGCTAAGAAATTCTATACAAGCATTTCTTCCCCTCCACTTTTTATATTTCTTTAATCTTATTTCTTTTGTTTCCAGGGTGCGGTAAAATAGACACTTAATAGTCTGAACATAATGGAATTTCCGTTAAGGATTGCCAGCCCCAACTCAACTCTAGCTGCGGTGAGTAGATGTTTTATTTAACTATAAATTGTAAGCTTTCTATTTTTTTGATTACTTAATACTCAATTGATGAGTTTTAACAACTCAGCTGGAAACAAGATATACCTAGTACTTTCAATTATTCTGACACACCGTTTTTTCTTGATAAACAACAAGAGGTTTTTTAATTTTTTCTTTTTATTTTGGTTTTTTAACTATTGAAGAATGTAACAAAAAAAATTATTTAAAATGGCCGCCATTTGCCTTCCAACACAACCGAAATCTGACCGCCAATCGTCTATTGCAGTACGCACGACCTCCATGGGGAAATTGTCCACTGCGCGGATAAGTGCACGCTTAAGCGATTCCAAATTTTTGTGGTGAGTAGTGCAGACCATGCCTTCTAAAACGGACCACAATTTATAGTCTAAAGGATTTAGGTCTGGACTACCCGATGGCCAATCATTCGTAGAAATAAAGTTTGGTAAATTGTTTTTTAACCAGTCTTAAGTGGTTTTTGCCTTATGGGCTGGGCAGAGTCCTGTTGAAAGGTCCACGGCTCGTTTTTGAACAATGTGATATTTAATGGCTTCACAACCTTTTCTAAAACGTCAGATTGGTACACCTTTGCCGAAGGTTTAACACCTTTTTCGCAGAAATGAGGCTTGGTGACCCCATCATAGGCGACTCCCCACCATACCATCACAGAAGAAGGATGGTGACCTCTCTGAACTCTAGGAACCAATTCATTTGCTTGCAGAGATGACTGAGCATAGACTATCATTTTGTTTATTGAACGACTCCTCCACAGTAAAAATTTTTTCGTCAGTAAACATAATTTTTCTGTGGCGGTTTTTTGCGTACTGGCGAATCAATGCTTTTGATTTTTGCTTCCGTTTCTGCTTTAACGCCGCCGCAAGTAGATGCCCGTGAGTCTTTTGTAAAGCCAAAGTCCCAAGTCATATTTAATGATGCGAGAAATGGATACTTTCGTATATTGATCTCCCGCGACATTATTTGCTGCTTTCGGAGTGGATTTCGATAAATTCGATTCTGTACAGCTTTAACAGCTCTGGGAGTTCGCACAGAGCGCGGAAGGCCAGATCTCGGAGGGTCTGCTACTCCACCAGTATCCCCAAACAGTTTCACAGCACGATAAACTACGACTAACCCCGAGCGGCTGCAATGTTCGATAAATGTCTCCAGTTTCCATTCCACATTTTTTTAGGCCAATTACGACAATACGGTTTTTAATATCTCCCGATTCCATAATTTAAAGTAACGCACGACAAAAACTTTTAACACAAAAATGAAGCTTAAGTGATAGTTGTCAAAAAACTGTCAACGTAACGAGAGTATGTTCAGTGGATTTCTTACAGTGGGGGCGACTAACACTGTGTCAGTAATTATGAAAGTACTAGGTATATAACAAGACTTTACCCCAAAATGTGGGTACTATTAATAAAAGTATGGTAATTATTCGTAGATATTTCATATAATAATTAATAAAGGTTGGTCCAAATACAAGTATCTTTTTGAAAATTAAATAAAATAAATTAAACTTAATTGCTTTTGGTATATTAGCTGTGTTTATGCGGCAAGCTATCAAAGACATAAGCCAACGTTAAGTGTTAACGTTACTTATGACAAAATTTGTATGGGGATGACACAAGCCAACATTGATAGCTTCTCGCCAACATTGATAGCTTCCCGCTATTAATGCTTTACCAGAAATACCAAATATACCCATTAAATGTGGACTACAACTTCATTCATGTGGCTGTCGTGCCGAAATTCGCAGTAGCTCATCCTGTCAGTTAAAATTCCAAAGACTGTGTTGTCAGTTTCTGGTTCTATCTCACGAATGGCTAGGACGATATTAACCTTAAGGCTGTAGATCGTTACTGGATTCTATGCATAGCATCGGTCTTTAATGACAATCCACAAGAAAAAGTCTAAAGTGGTCAAATCGCAGCTCCGGGGCGGCCAATTGACATCGCCAAGGCGTTTGATAACACGATTATCGAACTTAGTGCGCAAAAGATCAATTGTTTTATGAGCTGTGTGAAATGTTTTGCGTTATTCTGCTGAAACCAAAGATTATCCAAGTTCATATCTACCATTTCAGCACATAAAAAGTCCGTAATCTTGGCTCTGTAGCGCTCGCCGTTTCCTGCAGGCCAATGATGCCACCACTCCAAAATCCATACCAAACTGACACTATGGATGCATTGGCTTCTCGACAATGACGTTACCCAGATGAGGGTTTTCCCAACCCGAAATGAGCCTTTTTAGAACGAGATAATTTTCTATGTACGAATGGAGCTTCTGTAAGGCCCAAACTGAGAAGCCGTTACGAAGTGTATGGTTGTTTGCCTTTAATTGGACCTTGTAAGCGAATAATCCGAGCATGAAATGTCGAGTAGTTGAGATCGATGTTCTTGGATTGAGTTGCATACTTTCGGCCACAGCAGCCACATTCTCATCGTTATGCACTGTATTACGACGTAAACCATGAGTGTTGTCCACTTACAAGTCAGTCTCACAAACTTTTTGCACAAACTTGCAGACAGCACGCACAGTAGGTGCTTCATTTTGGCCAAACTTTCTTTTCGAGAAGTGCACAGTTTGGAAATAAGTGGACAATATTTCCCATTTCTCATTTTGGTCCGCGGAGGTAACAGGTCAATTAAAAAGTCCCCGTCCTACATTTTTTTTTGCAAAATTGTTTTTTTTTTTTATTCAACATAGTTCCCTTCAAGGGTGCTACACTGATTATAGCGACCCTCCAACTTTTCGATATCATTTTTGTAGTACGATTTGTCCTTTGCTTCAAAATAGGCCTCAGTTTCGGCGATCACCTCTTCAGTCGACGAAAATTTTTTCCCAGCGAGCATTCTTTTGAGATCTGAAAACAGGAAATAGTCGCTGGGGGCCAGATCTGGAGAATACGGTGGATGCGGAAGCAATTCGAAGCCCAAGGATTTTTGCCTTCGTTTTCACTGACTTGTTTTTGGTCAAAAGTGAGCTCGCGCGGCACCCACTTTGCACAGAGCTTTCTCATACCCAAATATTCGTGAATGATATGATGTTCACGTTCAGTTGATATCTTAAGAGTACCTGCTATTTCATTCAATTTACGGTCATTCGAAATCATTTTGTGGATTTTTTTGATGTTTTCGTCCGTAACAACCTCTTTTGGGCGTCCACAGCTTTCACCGTCTTCGGTGCTCATTTCACCACGTCTAAACTTAGCATATCAATCCTTGATGGTTGATTTTCCTGGGGCAGTGTCCGAAAAATCTCGTCATCAAGCCAAGTTTTTACTTCAACTGTATTTTTTCCCTTCAAAAAGTAATATTTTATTAACACGCGAAATTCCTTTTTATCCATTTTTTTCACAATAACAAAAGTTGCTTCACTGAAAATGCTATAATTAACAAACTAATGATCCGACAGCTGTCAAATTTATACACGTGTCTTTTAAAGGTTAGGGCTAACTAAAAATCATATCGATCTATGTATCAGGCCGGGGAATTCTCAATTCACCTGTTATTATACTGTTTGATGGTCAATATTTCGAACAGAATAAATTTATCAGTGTCAATATAACATATAATTTAAAAAGATATATGTATTTGGATCATCCTGTATTTGAAGGTTTTATTTTATTTATTACAATATTTTAAAAAGGAAAAATATCTCCCCTTGCTGTCTTTTTTTTTTAATAAAAATCTAGTATATTTCAAATTAATTTTCTAAAAAATATTTTACATGCTATTTTTTACTATTTTTACTATTTCTACTATTTTTTTCTTCTTTCTTTGTTTTGGCGTACAATTTAACAATTTTTTTATAAGGAATTATAGTTTTGGCAAATTTTTTACAACTTTCCAAGTTTACTATTTTTTTAACGATACATGTTAACATACACGCCTAACATCGTCTTACATTAAAAGGCATGCACTTTTTAATAGAGAAAAAGTAGAAAATACAGACAGACAAGTTATTGAAGAATTCAATTTAAAATTAAAGAAAATGGAAACCTATTTGTATAACAAAAAAAAACATTTTTAGTTATCTTCTTATAAAAAAAAAAACTAGAAACCAACACACATTACACAAGTCTTTTTTAAGACAAATATTTTAAAGCCGAAAAAAAGTATAATACGAAAATCAAAGGACAATAATTATGATTTAAAGATATTTCTAGCAAATACCGAAAAAAGAAAATGATGACTTAGATACTAAACAGACAGAACCTTACGATGAGGTGTGCGATTTTTGTTTTTTAAAAACGCTGAAGAAAACCGCAATAAAATAAAACTTATTTTATTTTCATTGCGTTTTCTCTTATGCTGTTATTTTTTAAATTTTTTCTCTCACCAACGTTGCCATATGTTTGCATAATTTTGTAAACAAAGACATATGGTCTATTAATCATTGTGAATGTTTCAGGAAAAAGAAGAAGCAAATTTGAAGCAATAAAAAAAATTTAAAAATTAATTCAAAAAGGAAAAAAATTATAGAAAAAGTTAAAATATATGAATGGATTTATAGTTAACATTCTCCAGATTTACTGGGCGTATCCACCATCTCCTGTTATCACGAGACTCAGAATAATTTGAAAGTAGTATCTACCAGAGAACTGCAAAATCAACTTTTTTCTTGATTTAATCATACACAAAAATTCTTGTTCACATTTAATAATTCAACAAAATTCACTGTAGAATAAAATCAGCATCACGTTACTGAACGGGTAATTGGGATCAGTGTGAATCATCAGTCGATTATGTTTATGCAAATGTAATCACTCAACAAAAAGTCAGCGTTGAATAAATCAGAAAAAACAACAAATAACGCAAACAAAATATATACACATTTCATAAATGATATTGTGTACATTAGGGTGGGACTTAAATCCGCTTTTTTCGAATTTTTATTAGTAATACAATACTAAAAATATTTTTCTTCGTGAAATAAAAATATATTTTTGGAAAAAAAATTAGGTCGATATCTCAGGCTTGCCTAATCCGGAAAAATTAAAATATTATCTAAATTTTTTTTCTTCTATTTTGATTGGAAAATTAGGCAATATTTAACTTTAACCGGATTGGGAGTGCCTGAGATATCGACCTAAATTAAAAAAAAAAAATTTTCACAAAGAACAATAATTTTGGTATTACTAATAAAAATTCTAAAAAAAACGGATTTTAGACCCACCCTAATTTATGAAATGTGTTTCTACAAAACCACCCCCTTTTTATAGATAAGAAACTATTTTGTTTTAATTATGAATACACACAAACACTTTATTTATTGCTAAATTAAAAAAAAAAAAAAATTTCACAAAGAACAATATTTTTGGTATTACTAATAAAAATTCTAAAAAAAAAAACGGATTTTAGACCCACCCTAATTTATGAAATGTGTTTCTACAAAACCACCTCCTTTTTATAGATAAGAAACTATTTTGTTTTAATTATGAATACACACAAACACTTTATTTATTGCTTTTTCTAATTTATTCTACATCAAAATAATTTTTGTTGACTTAAACGAACAGAATAAAATCAATGGTGTAAAAACGACCGATGATTATAAATCAGTGACAACAATTTGCACGTCGTTTGATTGATTTAAAATCATCAACAAATATGTGTGTTGGAGTATATTCAACGTTTGAACGCAAACACACGTTTATTCTTGTGTTGATTGCGTATGAACGTTTTGCAATCAGCATTTGCAGTTCTCTGGTATCTACCATAACCAAAATACGTTTAAGGGTTATATTTGTTGATTTACCGACATTAGTAAATATATTTACAACAAAAAAATTGCAAAAGCTTGAAATACCACAAAATGAAAATAAATTATTTTGATAATTAATGTCGTCGAACGCATCATTTAAATTACATTCTCGCAGCGTAAATCGTCGCCATCGCCGTAAGGTTCTGTTTAGCATCAAACATCAACATTTTCTCTCTTTCTCTCTTGTTTTTTTTTTAAATACACATTTATAAGAGTTATAAAATAGTAGTAGAAGAATTTTTGTAATATATTACAAAAGTAGAAAAAAAAATATTATATAAAAGCACCTTGATTCCGCATAATCAGAACGTGCATAATATACTCCGCCAGACGTTGATGCTGCAGTTCCAGATGTTGGCATCATACTGGCCATATGATAATAACCACCATGTATTTGGGAAATATTTGAATTTGAACGAGCCGAAGATAAACCACCGATTCCAACGCCATATAAACTATTATTAAGATTAAGACAATCTTCATCCAATAAACTCGAATTTAAACTTTGATTAAATGACATTTGTTGTTGTTGTTGTTGATGATGATGACGATGATGTTGTTGTTGTTGATAATGACGATGATAATCATTGGCTTGTGTTATGTAGGCATGTGTATACCTATTTTTATAAGGAGGAAATTTTGTATAACACTCATCACATTCACGGGAATTTATTATTTATTCAAACATATTTATTAGATTTTTTATTTTATTTAATTTTTTTAATTTTGTTAAACAAATTAGTCACTACTACTTGGAAGACGTTTAAATTGTGGAGAATTGTTAAATTAGACACATTAGGATTGTTTTTTTTTCAAATTTTATTTGTATTGGAATATGGTTTGTTTTATGGGTAAAGTATTGGAGAAGTAGTTTTTTTTTTTTTGATTATAGATTAATTTAAGAGTTATGTTTTGTTATATGATTATTAAAGGTTTAATAGTATTAAATAGAAACTTAATAAAATTGGAAACTAATTAAACTAGAGCATTTAAATAAAGCATCAAACCAAATAACAATTGATTACAAACAAACAAAACTACAAGGAAACAAAATTTTTGGAACAAAAAAAATTTTTTTCTGTAAATTTATAAAGATTTAAAATTTTTGCAATAATAACTTTAAAGCCATTTTGGAAAAAAAGAGAGACTTTAGGAGAATTTACTACCAGAGATGGTTAAAATGAAATCCCTAGCTGAACTCTTAATAAAGAGAGCTTTGGTATAGAGTGAGATATCTATGCTGTTTTGAGCGATAATTTTATATCGGTCTCTTAAACAGTTTGACATTGTTCGAGTTCTTATAGACTACATCAGTCATATGTTATGGAATAGTCATATGTTAGGGAAGCGTAATCTTTTTACACTCAGGTGAAAAGCCTCCAATAGCCTGAGGAAGTTTTTTTGACAATGTAAATTCAAAAAACACTCAAATTGACTTATAACTAGTGTCAGTCTGACGGAACTAAAAATTAAACTTATCACATTTGGATGAGGCTCGTTTCGGGGGGGAAAAAACACTCGTCTTTTTGGCCACTTAAAAATGTTTAACAGCTTTCCATTATATCAGACCTTAGAAAAAGATAAATCTTTATTGAATTAATTCGCGAAAAAATAATTCTTTTTGTGATTCAATATTTTATTAATCAATTTATTAAATCAGATTTAAAATCATAGTTGAATAATAAAATTCATTTGAATTTTTTTTTTTGAGATTCAATTGAATTAAATAATTTCAAACATAATTCTTTTTTTAATTCGGCAATTAAAAAAAGACTAATTTGATTTGCGGATTAAAATTGACTAGCAACTCTCGCTTATTTTTCCAGATATTCGCCATTTTGAAAATGGTAGTTTTTAAAATGACCGGTATCTTGATAACTAATCGAGATAGGGCAAAACGAATAAAATATTTGCTCTAAAAGAGTATTAAAATACTGCGATAATAAAAATAGGCCAGGTGCGAAAGACATCCCGAACTATCTATTTTTATATAAAACAGCCACAGGGTGACCCAAAATGGAACAGAAAACCATTTAGGGACCTACCGAATCTATTCTATCGAAGAGTAACCTTTGCTCTAGAAGAGTATTAATATACTGCGAAAATAAAAAGGGGCCAGGTCCGAGACATCCCGAGTATTAAAAAAAAAAACAAATCGTGATTTAAAAAAAAAACAAATCGTGATTTAAAAAAAAAACAAGTCGTGATTAAAAAAAAAACAAAATCGTGATTTGAAAAAAATATATTTTAATTTGCGAATGAAATCATATTCAAGAATCAAAATAATTCTTTTTTTGATTCAAAATAATTCTTTTTTTGATTTGAAAAAAATATATTTTAATTCGCGAATGAAATCATAATCAAGAATCAAAATAATTATTTTTTTGATTCGCGAATAAAATAAAAAGGGGCCAGGTCAGAAAGACATCCCGAGGATTAAAAAAAAACAAATCGTGATTTAAAAAAAACAAATCATGATTTAAAAAAAAAAAATATTTTAATTCGCGAATCAAATCATATTCGAGAATAAAAATAATTTTTTTTTGATTCTCGCATCAAATCAAAATTGATTTGATTCTTTGATTTAAAAATGAATTATTTCGTTTGATTTATAAAAAGTATTATTTAAATAAACTTGATTCTTCTAATAACATAAAGATTACATAATGGCAGTAAATAATTCAAACAGAAAAATTATTTCACGAATTAATTCGTCAAAGTTTAAATCACATTTGAAAATTGATTTAAGGAATAATATTTTTAAAGGTATGCATTATAAACAGCATCCTAAAATTAAATTGTGATAAAATCTTATTAGGTCTACTAATGCCGAGAATCTTGGTTAAATAATCCCGGTGTTAATATTTAAATTCCGGAAATTCGTTCTATTATGTGTTTTGATTTCTTTGGAAATCCGTCTAAAAAAGTTTATATCTGATCAGATATGTTTAGATATAATTATATACGTTTGAATATAATTAGATCTGGTGTCATATCTGATCATATATATACACTTTATAATCTGATCTGATCAAATATAGTGCCAGATCTGTATATATACTACATGGAGTGAAAACTCCCTGGCCTAACAATGAAAAACCAGTTTTTTTTTGGATTTGAAATAAATTTTATTCTTCAGTGTAATTTCTGTTAAGTGAAATCCACTTCTTCCAACGATCTTCTAACATCTCGATACCCTTGAAAAAATACGATTTGTCAAACTGTTCAAAATAGGCTTCCTTCTCTGATATGACTTCTTGATTTGGGGAAAATATCTTTCCCTGGAGCCATCTTTTCAGGTTTGGGAACAAATAATAATAAAATGTGCTGATTTTAAACTCGAGGACAAGGAAAGGCCGGGTCAACCCAAAAAGTTTGAAGACAAAGAATTGGAATCATTGTTCTATTTGGAGAATGCTTCAGGAGTTTGTCAGAATCCTTGGGTGGGGATGAGTTGACAGAAAATCTCGCGGCCTCCAAAATTTTTGATTATGAACAGCTCCTAGAACGCCAAAAAAGCAAGGGTTTTTACATCGCATTGTGACTGGCGATGAAAGGTGGATCCAAGAAGTCATGGGTTTTGCCCGGACAGCCATCAACATACTTCTTAAAACCGAATATTCATGGCATGAAGCTTATGCTCTGTGTTTGGTGGGACCAGCGTGCCGTGATCTACTACGAGCAGCTCAAACCGAATAAAACGATCACGGGTATACTTGGGATTAAAGCATTGAATCATTATTTTTTCCATATAAATGCCAATGCTTTGGCATTAGCATTTATAGGAGAAATCAATGCCTCAATTGTTTTTCCCCAAGTATGAACAAGGAGTTCCCCCCCCCTATCGGACTCAACTCATGAGTTTGAGCGGCACACTGAAGCAAAAACGGCTGGATTATAAAGAAAGGCACCAGAAAGTGATTTTGCAGCATCACAAGGCTCGGTCACATGTTGCAAAACCGGTCAAAACCTACTTGTGAACGTCAAAAGGGGAAGTTCTACCCCCACCAGCCATATTCTCCAGACATCGCTACATTCGACTACTACTTATTCCGCTCGATGACACACGACCTGTCCCAGCAGAAGTTCACTTCATATGAACCATGCAAAAAATTGTTCGATGTCTGGATTGCCTTAAAAGACAAGTCGTTCATCCGAGATGGTATTCAAAAAAAAAAAAAAAATGCCAGAAAGATGGGAAAAAGTTGTGTCCAGCGAAAAATATATTTCTCAGCAATTTTGTGAATTTCGAAAAAACAAACGCTCATTATTAATTCAAGGTCCCAATATGTAATCGCGGAAAACAAGAAATTTGACAAACTACTACCGGTCAACCACCTCACTTTCTTCAAATGCATCACAACATCATCTATCCAACAACAAGAAGTGGATTGTGAATCTGTGTAGCCGCTGATCGATTGTGTAGTAATAAGTCACAATCAAAACACCCAACGATAAGATATTTATGACCTTTGTGCTAATATAAATTGTTATCTCGGAGAACTCACTAACTTCATCACTGCAAAAAACATGAATTTATAAATAGCAAAATCTTCGACTGGATATGATTGTGGATGGCATAAAAACCCCGGCAGTGAAACACCCCAAAATAATGGGGAAGGTCACATTAGGCAGCCTTTTTTCGCCCTCAGCATATGACACTATAATTTTCTATAAGATTTGGAGTAGAAACAAGGTCATTAAGTATGTAGCCGGCAGCACTTGGGCTAGGAAAAAAACACCTTTTCAGCATCATACAAAACAATTTGGTTCGTGGACCCCAAGTGTTAGTGGTACGCTGTGGAAGAAACTTCAGAGTTATCAAAGCGCAGTCATTTGAAAATTAAAATTCCTAATTTTTTTTTTTTTTTTCATTAGAAAAAACTTTTCAAATGTTAAGGAAAATATAAGAACATACGAAATACAAGTCATCCCAAGACCTGTCACAATATTCCTTCAATTACTATAACAAAAGTTTCCAATTTTTTTTTTAATTAAAAACATCAAAGGACAAAGGTAATGTTAAGAGTTTTAGCATAATCGAGAATTGGCAAAAATTAAAATACGTTATTAAAAGGAAATTTAGCAAACTACAGATTGATATAAAAAAATGCTTTAAAACAAGTTGTTAAGGGATTTAAAAAATATTCAAATTACTATTTAAACAAAAAAAATTAACTTTTAACGAAAAAAATAATTTAAACAAAATCTAACAATAACAACAAAAAAAGTTAAAAACCAAACATTTTCAACTTACCGATCTTTTATATCATTATGAGCTGAACTACGACCCGAATGTACAGATTCACGACCATCATTATTGGCATTGGTGAGAGAAGGATCAGCATGAGCAACATTTGGTGCACCCTGCATGCCTACACCTTGCGCTACACCCGCTGCTGTAGCAGCAGCTTGACCGTAATATTTTTTATACCATTCAGCATAAGCTTGAGGATTGGTTCTAGCCATTTGTTGATAATAATAGGCAGTATAGGGATCATAATAGCCACCCGAAGGATAACCATACATTGCTGCAGCAGCATGACGTGGATCATGATGCATACGTCCTGAGGGACGTGCAGTAGCAGCCGCACCCTCTTTTTCTAAATCACTTTCTCTAGCATTGCGAGAACTATGTTTACGATATTCTTCAAATTCACGGGCATCGTAACGGGGATCCTCTCTATAACGAGGATCACGAATTTTATCACTACGTCTACGATCTCTTCTATCGGATTCATAATTGTCACCCGATCTCTTAGACATGCGATAACCTCTACGATTATAATCATCATAGTCTGCACCTTGATCACTGCGATCACTACGACGATTACGTTCGGGATCGAGGTGGCGCATACTGCGTCTTGAAGCATCTTTACGTGTATCAAAACGTGTAGATTCTTCAGTTTCATATCGTGAATCAGCATCATAACCTCGTTGACGTTGGGAACGTCTTTCGGCTTTTGAACGATCGCCAGCTGTTCTATCACGATCACCACCTCTATTACGTTCCTCAGCTTCATAATAATATTTATCACGTTTATCGGAATTGCGATGACGTCTAGAATGTTTTTCATCGACATCATTTACAGGACCACCACGATCACTACGTACACTACCTTCACGATAATTACGTCGACGATCGTGTTCTCTACGTTCACGTTCTTCACGATCACTTGAATACTCACCTTCAGAATTTAAATATTCCTCACTTTCATAACGTTGTACCGAAGAACGTTTTTCCCGACGTCTTGATGCGGTTGTCGCCATACGATCATTATCATATTTTGAACGTGATTTTGAAGAACCGGCAGTACTTTGATTAATACCACGATCTAAACGTCCATCACTGTCATCATCATCATCATCCTCATCGTCATTTGGTGAAGAGATGGGATTAGGATCTTTTAATTTTATGGATTGATTAGTGTGATGATGTTGCTCTAAATGTTGTTCAGCTGGATGATTAGAATTAGATGAAGCTACTGCAGGTTGTTCCACAATATTATCTGCACCTTCTACTGGCGGCTCATTACGACCTTCATGTGATAGTGTTGGATGGTGTAGTAGTTGCTGCTGTTGTTGTTGTATTTGCTCATCTTCTAGATTTTCGCCATCCATTTCAATTTCTCGCTGTTCAGCTAATTCTACACCAGTAACAACACGTTGTTGCTGTGATTGATTGCTAGTTGTATTATTATTATTACTTTCTCCAGGTACCAAATATAAATTTCGATCAGATGACAAAGTAGACGATGAAGGAAGAGCTACATAAAAATAAAATTCCATGACTCAGTAGTATTTTTTATTTTTTTTTTGTAGTATCAAGAAAATAAGGAAAAGGGCGCCAATTTTAACGTGCTCCGAATTTACAGCTTTTTCTTCAGAATCTAAGAATTTTTCTTTAGAAAAATGTCTATTTTATTATATTTTCCTAAAAGTTCCTAAAATATGTTGTTTTTAATAGCAACAACTTCTCAGTATCTCAGTTGTTCAAATGGAAAGTTCCCTCAGAATGAGAGTTTCAAATCTAGCATCATTTTTTTTTTATTTTTTGTAAAACTTAGAAAAGATAATACATTTTTGAAAAAGGTTTTTGTATAGAAAAAGATGCTCGGAGTTTGGGATCCTTTTTATTTAGTTCTCTGTACCTTTGGAATTTTTTTTATAATAAAATATTCCTCATAATAAAAAGTCGTCAGTTTTTGAAAAACAATTTTCTATAGAAAAAAATTCACGGCATTTAGAAAATTTTTTATTTAGTTCTCTGTACCTAAGGAATTTTTTTATAATAAAATATTTCTCATAATAAAAAGTTCTTAGAATTTTTGGAAAAGATTTTTCTATCGAAAAAAGTTTGTGAAATTTGGGAACTTTTTTATTTAGTTCTCTGTACTTTTGGAAATTTTTTATAAAACAAAATTTCTCAGAATTTTCGAGTTTTCTAAAGGAAAAACATTCACAAAATATGAGATTTTTTTAAGAAAGATTTCTAAAGGAAAATTTCTCAGAGTCTGAGGCTTTTTCTACACGAAACAGTTCTCAGAATTCTATGTTTTTTTGTAGGAAAAGTTCCTAAGAATCTGTAAGTTTTTTCTCAGAATTGTAGATTTTTCTAAAGGAAAAAATTTACAAAATATAAGAATTTTTTATGAAAGGTTTCTTAAGGAAAATGTTCTCAGAGGCTGAGGCTTTTTCTACACGAAACAGTTCTCAGAATTCTATGTTTTTTTGTAGGAAAAGTTCCTAAGAATCTGTAAGTTTTTTCTCAGAATTGTAGAGTTTTCTAAAGGAAAAAATTTACAAAATATAAGAATTTTTTAAGAAAGATTTTTAAAGGAAAATGTCTCAGAGTCTGAGGCTTCTTCTATATTTTTCTTAGGAAAAGTTCCTAAGGATCAGTAAGTTTTTCTATGGGAAAAATTACTCTTAAAGATGGTCTTAGAACTCGAGGGTTTTTCTAAAAAATAAAGTCGGATTTGGAATATTTTCTTTAGAAAAGGGGTAACAGAATGTGAGTTTTTTTATATAAAAAATTTTCCAGTCTGCTTGTTTTATTTTAGAAAGAATTTATCGGAATCTGAGTGTCTTATCTCAATATAAAAAAAGGCCTGGCAATCTGAAGGTTTTTTATAGGGAAGGACCTTCAAATTTAAGAAAAAGTTTTTGGATTGCTAAGTTTTTTTTTCCATAGGAAAAAGTTCTCAAAGTTTGGTCTTAAAATCTGTAGGTTTTCAAAATCTAAAGGTTTTTGAAGTAATCATATTCATTGAGCTTACCATTTTGCAGTGAATTACTTATAACCGGTACTGCATTTTCCGAAGCAGTATCTTCACCATCAGCATGACGTTCTTCTAAATGCATGGCTGCCGCTTGATTGGCAGCATTATCCAAAGCTGATGCCTCAGTGCCCATGACCATACGTTGTTGAGAAGCTTCCAATTCGGGTTCACCCAAAACTAAACGTGATAGGCCAGGTGGTGGCAATAAACCATCAGCTTCGGGTTGTTGTTCATCAGAATTTTCCGATAAATGACTGGTTTGTAAATATTGATTACGCTCATCATTTGGAGGTGGTTGCTGAGTGATGGTAGCATGGGGTAATGAAATATTTGCTGCCGTAGAATTGGGTAAAGTTATGCTGGTGGTTGGTGGCAATAAAACTTCTTGATTTTCTTGTAAAGGCAATTCATTATTTTCTGGTTCCATTAGAGAAATCGTAGCCGGATTTGCAAAATCAGCTGGTGGTGGTGGAGGCATATTAAAAACACCGGGTGCTGGGGGCACAGTGGGATTGGCGGCAGCCGTGGTGGTGGTCATTAAACCTGTGGCACGATGATGTTGAGCTAAACCAGAACGTTTAAAAGGATTACCAGCTAAAGTACCAGCTGGTGGTGGTGCTAAAGAAATTGGTGGTGTGGCTGCCGCTGCTGCTGCTGGTGGTGGTGGTGGCAAAACAGAAGATACTATGGCTGTAGGTCTTAAAATTGGCTCTTCCACATTTTGGAATCCTTGTGGTGGTGGCATTAAAGTTGTTTCGGGAGGATTTTCGGTAACAGGAGTATTACCACTGGGTGGTGAGGCAAATTGTCGTGAAGGTAAAGTAACCGGTTTTGCTTGAGTAACAAAGACAGGATTTGGAATGTTGGTTGTTGTTGTTGGTGGTGCTGCTAAAGCATTTGTATTATAATTATGATTTTCCGAAGTAGAAATAGAAGAAAATTCTGTAGGTGGAGGTGGTGGTGGCGGGCTGGCAATTTTTTGCGGAATAACAGATTCCAAAGATTTTGAAGCTTTGTTTAGTTCGCCAACATTTTGTGTTGTTGCTGCTACCTGTTTTAGATTTTCATTACTTGCTGGCCAATTCCAATTATCCTTATGCTGACCTTGATTTACTTCAGCTAAGAGAGGAGGTGGTGGTGGTGGTGCTGGATGTTGCTGTTCAGCAGAACTCCAATTCCAATTATCATTTTGTGTTTTAGCAACATTATCAATATTTTGTTGCTGTTTATTAGCAACAACATGTTGTTGATTATCGGTAGCACTCCAATTCCAAGTTTCATTATTATTTTGACCAATAAAACTATCTGAAATAATTGATGTATTATAATTTCCTTGCTGTTGGGGTTGTTGCAATATCTGTTGAGTTGTTGTCTCAATTGGGTTATGATGTTGTTCAGCAGCAGCAGTAGTAGCAGCAACTGGAGCTGAGGCTGTTGTATCATTCCAATCCCAATCACCCCAACCCTCTGCAGCA
Source organism: Eustalomyia histrio (assembly GCA_949748255.1). Classification (NCBI taxonomy): domain Eukaryota; kingdom Metazoa; phylum Arthropoda; class Insecta; order Diptera; family Anthomyiidae; genus Eustalomyia; species Eustalomyia histrio. Next base: position 142,930,275 of record OX456525.1, read on the forward strand.
GAACTTTGATTATTGTTGGAATTATCAAAGAAATTTACAGCATTTGCTGAAGCCGCTGGTGTTTGTGCAACTTGTGGCTGTTGCTGAAAATATGTTGATGGATTTTGTTGAGCAACATGTTGTGTAGGTTGTGTCTGATACATATTATTGTTGTTATTAGCTTGTTGTTGATAAAAATTATCATATGGTGTTGCTGTTGATGATGGCTGCTGCTGTTGTTGCGGCTGCTGTGGATTTTGTGGCCATTGTTGTTGTTGTTGTGGCTGTGCAGTATTTGGTTGATACATATTAACATTTTGAAAATTTTGTTGTTGTTGTTGCTGTTGTTGTGGCCAGTTATTGTTTGCTCCTGCTGCTTGTGCTGCTGGTGGTGGCGGTGTTGATTGCATCATTTTCGTTGATGGCAAATAATTTTGTGGTTGCTTGGACCAAGTATTTTGCTAAAAATGTTAAGAGATGAAAATTTGTTTAGATTAAATTTTAAGATGTTGTAATTGAAAACAGATCTAAAAGATTCTTGGAGATATTTTTTTTAATTATAGAGACAAATTATTTTGAAAAAAAAATAACTTTAATTGAGAAAAAAATCAACTTATTTGGAGAAAAAATTGAAATGAAAACGACGCCAAAGACACTTTTTACCAAAAAATTAATAAAATTTTCCTAGAAATTAAGAAAAAATTTTACTTAAAATTATAGAAAAATTTTACTATTGAGAACTAAATTTTTATTAGAAAACATAGCAAAACTGTCTCTTAATTAGTTCATATATCATCTTAAATAAATCATCAGTTTCTATAGGACAAAAATCCTATACATAAGTTCATTATTTCCCAAAAATTAAAAAAACTTTTACTTGAAAAAAAAAAAAAATATCTGAACTAAGTTTTATGAAAATTTTTTCTAGAAATAGTTTATCAGTTTCTATAAAAAAAAATCCTATACCTAAGTTTATTATTTCCCAAAAATTAGAAAACTTTTACTTGAAAAAAAAGATTAAAATTTATCTGAACTAAGTTTAATGCAAATTTTTCCTAGATATAAATCATTAGTTTCTATAAGAAAAAAAATCCTATACCTAAATTTATTATTTCCCAAAAATTAAAAAAATTAAAATTATCTGAACTAAGTTTTATGAAAATTTTTCCTACAAATAGTTCATCAGTTTCTATAAGAAAAAAAATCCTATACCTAAGTTTATTATTTCCCAAAAATTAGAAAACTTTTACTTGAAAAAAAAAAAATAAAATTTATCTGAACTAAGTTTTATGAAAATTTTTCCTAGAAATAAATCATCAGTTTTTATAGGAAAACAAATCCTATACCTAAGTTCATTATTTCCCAAAAATTAAAAAAAAACTTTTACTTAAAAAAAAATGAAATTATCTGAACTAAGTTTTATGCAAAGTTTTCCTAGATATAAATCATTAGTTTCTATAGGAAAAAAATTCTATACCTAAGTTCATTATTTCCTAAATATTAAAAAAACTTTTACTTTAAACAAAAAATTATCTGAACTAAATTTTATGAAAATTTTCCCTAGAAATAGTTCATCAGTTTTCATAGGAAAAAAAATCCTATACACAAGTTCATTATTTTCCAAAAATTAGAAAACTTTTACTTGAAAAAAAAAATTTAAATTTATCTGAACTAAGTTTTATGAAAATTTGTCTTAGAAATAAATCATTAGTTTCTATAGGAAAAAAATTCTATACCTAAGTTCATTATTTCCTAAAAATTAAAAAAACTTTTACTTTAAAAAAAAAAAAAATTATCTGAACTAAATTTTATGAAAATTTTTCCTAGAAATAGTTCATCAGTTTTCATAGGAAAAAAAATCCTATACATAAGTTCATTATTTTCCAAAAATTAGAAAACTTTTACTTGAAAAAAAAAATTAAAATTTATCTGAACTAAGTTTTATGAAAATTTGTCTTAGAAATAAATCATCAGTTTCTATAGGAAAAAGATCCTATACATAAGTTCATTATTTCCAAAAAACTAAAAAAACTTTTAATTGAAAAAAAAAAATTATCTGAACTAAATTTTATGAAAATTTTCCCTAGAAATAGTTCATCAGTTTCTAAAGGGCAAAAAATCCTATACCTAAGTTTCCCTAAAATTAGAAAACTTTTACTTGAAAAAAAAAATTTAATTTATCTTAACTAAATTTTATGAAAATTTTTCCAAAGTTTATAAAGGGAAAAAATCTTACACCTTAGTTTATAATTTTCCAAAAATTAGAAAATTTTTACTTGAAAAAAATATTTTATTAAAATTTTTAAAATTTATCTGAACTAAGTTTAATGAAAATTTTTCCTAAAAATAGTTCATCAGTTTTTAAAATTAAATAAATTTTTATTATTACATAGGAAAAAAATTATTACTTATTGTTTTTAATAGGCTGAACTAATTTTTAGAAAATAATTCTTAAAAATAAGAAAGTGGTAGAGTAAAAAACTGAATTAAGAAATGGTTTTCTTAAATTTAGTTAATTTTACTACTCGCAAAAAAAAATGAACACACATTAAATTCAAGTGCTTTCTCATTTTAAGTTAGACACATTTTTGAACTAAATGGGAGTAAATTATTTTCTAAATTTTTGGTTTTGGAACTAAACTTAATTTTATTATATTTTTGTATGCCAAGTTCTAAAAACTTAGAGGTTAATATAATTGTTTTCCCCCCAGAAATCAAGAAATATTTCTTAGGAAAGATATGATTTATTTCGGAGTATATAAACTATTTCGTTTTTACTTAAACATAGAAATTTTTTCATTTTAAGAAAAAATTTTCTAAATTTTAATAAAATTTTTATTTTGTTATTTAGATAGTAGTTTAATTAACCTTATAAGGCTTTAATGGTTCGGTTATGTAAGTGAAGAATTAATAAAAAAAAATTAATTTTAACTATTTTAAAGAAAGTTTTGGATTAATTTTAAGTTCATGTTTTTGTTTATTTTTTTTTTTTTTAGTGATACATGAACTTAATTTAACAGATGATTTTATTTATATTTAATAAAAAAAAAAACTTCTCAAAAAAATTTCAAAATTTTTTTTTAAAAATTCAGCATCACTTTGAAGACAGGTTTAAAGCGATTCCCTGGATCGACAGCATAATTAAGGCTAAGCTGGGTCAATCTAGTGCCGTCCGCCTAATAATACGTTTAAATCAAAGCTGACTATTTTACATGATTTTTAATAAGAAAATTAATTTTCTTTTTTTTACATTTAAATCTATAAAATATTAGTTTATCATTTTGAGGAAAATATTTAATTATTTTTTTTATTACTTTTGGCCTAAAAAAGCATTCATTTTAAGGCAAATAATTGTGGCAATACTCGTTTCTGGCACTGCTAAAAATAAATACAATTTTGAATAAATTATAATAAATAAAAATTAAAAAAAAAAATAAATTGATAAAGATTCAAAAAATAAATAGAAAAATAAACAAATTAAAGCCCAAACATTATAAAATATTAATCAATAAAATAAAAATAATAATAAACAAATTTAATGATAAGAAATCCCACATATGAAAGATGATATGCAAAATGTATATACAAAAATCCCCTCAAGAAAGGGGAGGGGGGAAAGGGGGGATAAAAAAAATCCCTAGAATAAATAAAATTACCTGTTGATTATTATTAAAAACACCCTGTAATTGTGTTGAAGGGTTAAGAAGGGATGATGATGTTGAAGAAAGTGGTGGAGGTTGTGATGTTGGCTGCAGAGCATGTTGCTGCTGATGACGTGGTTGTTGTGGTTGAGTTGGTAAAGGTGGTAGATGTTGCTGTTGCTGTTGCGGTTGATAGGGAGTTTGATTTAAATGCATTGTTGTTAGCGCAGCTGTTGTTGGTGCTGTTTTAAACGTTGAATTATTGGTTTTATTTGTATATTGTGACGTCATCAATAGGGGAGATTGCTGTTGCAGTTGTTGTTGTTGCTGTGCGTTAGAAGCGGTAATTATAGTTGTAGAAGCCTGTCTTGAAAATGTTGAATTACGATTTTGTAATTGTTGCTGACTGTTTAAGTTTAATGAATTATTTACATTTAATGAAGTTAATGATGATGAAGATAATGGAGGTGGTGGTGCTGGATTTTTATGTTGATGAACCCAAGACATGATTTACAAAAATGATAAAATGTGTTTTTTTTTATAACAAGCACCTAGAGAAATATATACAAGTACTTTTAATTAAACATTCACAAATTAAACAAAAAAACTATTTTTAAACAATACAATTAAACAAATTTATGAAAAAAACAAGTAAGAGCGGCTAAATTCGGCTATGCCGAATCTTATATACCCTTCACCATGGTTGGGAAAAAACTGAAGTTTATATATGGACATATATGGAATGGACAGAGGAAATTAACCATTTAGTTTGGTGATAAAACTTGGACTCGGGAAGATTTATGGTTCCAGAAAATAGGTATTTAAAAAAAAATTATGTTTTGGGCATAACTTTTTCTATCTGAACCGATATTTCCGAGTTTTTCAGCAAATATGTTATACTAAAGATTTTCGATCTTTTGCTATATAAGACGTATCCATAGGTCATATTACAGCTCTAGAATAGTGTTTGTTGTTTGTGTATAAAAGGTGAAGAGGTGAAAGAAAAGAATATCAACAAATCGCTAAAAGAAATCACTAGAACTGCATGTGTTTTATTTCTACAAAAACGTTCGATTTAGCTGGCAAATTTGCATTTGGGATTTTATTTCGCTTTTTTATTAAAAAATATTTTTAATTTCTTTAGCTAAATTTTAAAAATTTGAAGGAAAATAGTTTATAATTTTATAAAAAATAGTTTATAATTTTTTAAAAAAAACAGTACACATAAGGAAGTTACAAATGTTAAGGGAAGAGAATTACAAAATAAACAGTATAAATAAGTCCAACAAAGATGTTGATGACTGGTTTGTTAACAAAACCAATAAAATTATACCCACAAATGTTAGGAAGTTATTATCGTTGGGTCCTAGACACGCATTACCAACTACCACAAGAACTTTCCCATTATTCAAATGCATTGCAGATGGTGAAAGCCTTATACAGACAATAGAGAACAAGGAGAAACAAGAAATTACAAGAGCAAAGCTAACCTCGCTCATTGACAACCATCTTAGCAAATCCAAGCTAAGTTTAAAAGACAAACTAACATTAGACACATTAGGACAAGTTAGACAATATTTAAGTCAAAATGATGATATACTTATTTTGAATTCTGATAAGGGAAACAAAACGGTTGCGATGAACAAAGACGAATATACACAGAAAATGAGGAATATTATTAGTGATATGTGTACATATAAACGTTTGAAAAAAGACCCAACTTCAATTTTAGAGAATAAAAATAATGCATTAGTGGAAAAATTACATAAATTAAACGTGTTGACTACGAGGGAGAAGAATAAATTAATTACTAAAACATCTGTTGCACCAAGAATATATGGTCTACCGAAGATACATAAAGAAGGTACTCCACTTAGACCCATATGCTCATCCATCAATTCACCAGCATATGGTTTGTGTAAATATGTGGTTGATATTTTGAAAAATTTAACGAGAGAATCTAAATATAATGTGAAGGATGCAATTGATTTTAAGGCGCGAATTAATAACTCTATAATAAACGACGACGAGACCCTCATCTCTTTCGATGTAGTGTCCTTATTCCCTAGCATTCCAGTAAATTTAGCCCTCAAAACAATCGAGGGAAAATGGAATATAATAGTGAAATGCACTAAAATTCCAAAACAATTGTTTATGGAAATTCTTATTTTCTGTATCAAAGATACACGTTATTTTAGATATGACAATCACGTTTATGAACAGAGAAAAGGGATGCCAATGGGTTCACCAGCATCACCAGTTATTGCTGATATAATAATGGAAGAGTTGTTAGATGTGTCAATGGAAAAAATGAAAACTAAACCAAGAATTTTAACGAAATACGTAGATGATTTGTTTTGTATTTTAAAAACAGACAAAGTGGAGAACACTTTAAAGATTTTAAACTCATACCACCGACAAATCCAGTTTACGAAGGAGGAAGAAAAGGATAATGAACTGCCTTACTTAGACTCCATTATTATCAGGAAAGGCAACACCCTTAAGTTAGATTGGTACCAAAAACCCACCGCTTCAGGTAGATTAATAAATTTCTTTTCTAAACATCCTAGAAGAACGATTATAAATACGGCTACCAATTTTATACGAAGGGTCCTGGAGATTAGTGATGAAGTTTTTCATAAAGGAAATAAGAATAAAATCATTCATATCTTGAAACAAAATGATTTTCCTAGGAAAACGATACAAGATTTAATAAAACATGTAGAAAATAAAAAAAATCGTTTGCAAAGAAGATAGACCACATAACACCTACAAATCAATGGGTTACATTCAAGGTTTTTCAGACAGAATTAAACACTCGAATATTTATGATAAAGATAAAATTGTAATTGCATTTAAAACTAACAACACTCTTAACAAGCTATTTAGTAGAACAAAAACAAAATTGGAAGATGTGGATAAATCTAATGTGATTTACAAAATCAATTGTCAGGGTGACGGGTCCAGTATATGCGATAAAGTATATGTTGGGACTACCAAAACAAGACTAAAGACACGACTTTCATCCCATAAGTCGGAACACAAATCGCTTCACAAACCACTCGAGCAAAAAACTGCATTAGCAGCCCATAGTGCGTTGACTGGTCATAAACCAAATTTTAACAAAGTGAGCATTCTACAAGAAGAGACTAATTATCTAAAGAGATACACTCTTGAAATGTTACACATCATTAATGTTAACCCGAATCAGAGACTCAATTACAAAACTGATACAGATAACTGTGCTCAAATATACCGACACACAATAAACAAATACCGACGACCTAACAACAAAATTAGTTGAAAATATATATTAAACGTATAAAGACGCTTTCAACTCAGCGTTTAATTATCAGTTAATTAAATGTATGTTATCTTTGATTTAAATAATTAAGAAAATCTTTGTTTTATTTAATGTGTTAAATTAATGTGATTATTAATGTATTTTGTTTTAGATCCTCCTGAAGATGAACAGCGAAGTTGTTCGAAATATTGAGGAAAAATAAATATTTAAAAATAAAATACGAACTGGAATTTTTATTTTTAACTATATGACCTTGAGCCGAACCAAATCTTACACATTTTATAAATTATTATAAGTTATGACCTAAAATAGTTGCAGTCAAAGGGAAATTATGTATAAAATTTTCTTAATATATGAGAAATGAAATGGTTTAAAAATCTGTTTATAAATTCTTTTAAATCGGAGCAAAAAATAGCAATAAAACCGTTTGTATTTTGTTTGTATCAGAGGGTTTTTATAAAAATTTTGATGTTTTTAGCCTATTTATGGATTATTTAATTATTAATAAAAAAATTTATATAAATTAATTATTAAATGTTAAAAAAAAAAAATAAAAAAAAAAGTATTCAAGAAAATAAAAAAAAGTGAATTGACCGGGATTCGAACCAGCGGCCTTAGAGAAAAAGAAGTATTTGTGACATGGCGTCTAGACAAGCTCACAGAAAATCATCGTTAATAGAGGTACATATATAAAAAGTCTTCGTTCATTAGAGATTTGTTTGGTTTTTATTTAAATGACAAATCTTTGTATGTGTTTGTTGTTTGTGTATAAAAGGTGGAGATGATAGAAAAGAATTTCAAGAAATGGATGTGTTTGTTATGCGTAAAATTCTACATACATATTAAACAAAGGGATTTTACGAAAAAAATTAGAGGTAGTCCTGGTTTTTTGCTAATATCTCAGCCATTTATTAACCGATCTGTCTGATTTTCAATAGCAAACAGAAATGGATAACATGTAACAGAAATAAATAACAATCAAGTCCTCATCATGTCTGGGTTCTTCGGAAAACCCATTTTAACACACAGACGGACATCGTTAAATCGCTCTTCGCTCTTCATAAGGACCCAGAATATATACACTTTATAGGGTCTAAGATCAATATTGTAGAAATTACAAACGGAATGACAAATGTGGTGAAGGGTATAAAAAGACATTTTCAAATAAATGTAACAGATTCTTTATATAGAAAACTAATTTAGTTTAAACTAACGCTGGGTGCCGAACTGGCTAAACTAAATTTTCTGATTTATTAAAATTGCTATAAAATTTTAAAAATTTTCCATTTGTATTTAGTTTACAATTTATTTAGCCACCTCGCTACACAAGGCTGCACTGGAGAACAACTAAGGAAAACACTAGAGGGTGCACAATAGATCTACTTGATAGCGGTGCTGGAGATACAGACTACTCAACCCAACTACATCGTAAATCGTAGCCACCTCGTACAGGGCCAAAATTTCAAAATCTAGCTTGTGTTTAATACCCAAGAAACATTTTTACGGACTCTCCGACACGTACGGGTTCATGAATCTGGTTCTAACACAAAGCGTGTACGTAAACGGAACATTAACGGACCGTATAATTGAACTTTTGAAAACAGTACGTTTTGACTCCGTTTTTGTGCATCCGTTTCTGTATCGTCAAATTCGGACTTCCTCGAACTTCATTAGTTTTTCTTCCCTTGCTTTTGAATTCGTTTTGGTGTCAAAAACGAATAATTGAAAGATGTGTGCAATCATTATACGGGTCGCGCGCTAAAGTTTAGAAAAACAGATACACCGAAAATAAATTTAATAAATTTAATTTGAGGTAAATATTTATGAATTTTGCAGTGATGTGCGCAAAATTTTCAAATAAAAATATTGTCTGCCAATTCATAATAGATTTTGTTAAAAATCGTGCAAATTTGCGTTGTATGCTACATCATTTCGTAAACGCCACTAATTAAAGCAAAATTAAAATTTTGTTTTATTTTTTCATGAGATGAATACTTCATTTAATTATATTTGTAAAAGTTTTATTTTGTTATTTTATTTTATCACATATCTATATAAATAAATTTAAAGAAAAAAACAATAACTTGTTATTTAAAATTAAAAAATTAGACATTTACATAAATCCGTTTTTTGTAGAAAAAACGGTAGGAACACGGATCGGTAAACGGTCCGCCATTGACGGAATTTTAACGGACAACTCCGTTTTTCATCCGATATATCCGGTCCGTAAACGGTCTGTCAATGACGGACTTTCGAAGGACTACTCCGTTTCTCATACGATATATCCGGTCCGTAAACGGTCCGTCACTGACGGTTTTTAAACGGATTCTAATCAGTTTCGATGTTCCTTAAAATCCGTTCTCTGGACCGTAAACGGTACGTAAATGGAGTTGGATTCCGTTTATGACGGACCGAAAACGATACGTAAACGGTACGTATTGTTTGTTGGATAGTATACAGTACCCAGCATGATCGAAATCCGGGCTCAATGTAAAAAACACTCAAATTCCCAATTCGTTCCCAGAAATGGAAACATTAACATTTGGAATGGCAAGGTTGCCAATTTGTACTTCGAAAAAAGGAAGATGGTTGCCAAAGGGTAATTCTATAAATACATAGATGGAAAAAGCTCATTTGTACGGGTAATCATACACTAACTGAAAAATGTAATTTCGCATAGTCATTTTCCTTAGAGTTTGTGATATAAAGCCTGTTTTAAACCATGAGTTATTTGTGGGTTGGGTAGTTCATAAGGAGGCTGAAGATGACCATGGTCGCTCGGGTCACAAGTGTGCACTCCCTCTAGCGCTAATCCTTACAATTTTTTCCATTTAATAGAAAATTAGTGTTTACTATTCGTTAGTAACATTAAATTATGATCTCGAGCCTGATAAAAAATTAAAAATTTTTAATCTGGAGAAATTTTTCTATGAAAAGTCTTTTATTTGTATGGCTTTTCTTTTACCAAAACATTTCCAAACTATTAAAAATTCTTTTAGATATTTTTTCCTCTTAGATAAATTTGTTAGATTCAGAGATATTTTTTCTGTTAAAAATAAAACTTATATTTTAGGAAATATTTCTTTAGGAAAACTATCAAATAATGGCAATTTTTTTATAGAGAAAAATCCTCAGAATGTAAGAACTTTTCCCTTTAATAACAGCCTCAGAATCTAAGAACTCTCAGAATATTGAAAAATTCGCAGATTATGAGACATTTTTTTTTACAGAAAATCCCTATAAAAGAACTGTAAGATTGTTATAACTTTTTTTTATAGAAAACTTCACAAATTCAGATATTTTTGCTACCCATGTAAAAATTGAAATAACAGATCAATTGAGAAGTCCCCGGCCTAACACATAGATGGCACTACTAGACATAAATCGATAGGATTTTTAGTTAGCCCTAACCTTTAAAAGACAAGTGTATAAATTTGACAGCTATCAGATCATTTGTTTGTGAATTATAGCATTTTGAGTGAAGCAACTTTTGGTATTGTGAAAAAAATGGATAAAAAGGAATTTCGCGTGTTGATAAAATATTGCTTTTTGAAGGGGAAAAATACAGCTGAAGCAAAAACTTGGCTTGATGACAAGTTTGCGGACTCTGCCTTAGTAAATCAACCATCAAGGATTGGTATGCTAAGTTTAGACGTGGTGAAATGAGCACCGAAGACGCTGAACGCAGTGGACGCCCAAAAGAGGTTGTTACGGACGAAAACATCAAAAAAATCCACAAAATGCTTTCGAATGACCGTCAATTGAAATTGAATGAAATAGCAGGTACTCTAAAGATATCAACTGAAAGTGTACATCATCTCATTCACGAATATTTGGGTATAAGAAAGCTCTGTGCAAAGTGGGTGCCGCGCGAGCTCACTTTTGACCAAAAAAAAGTCAGCGAAAACGAAGGCGAAAATCCATGAATTGGGCTTCGAATTGCTTCCGCATCCACCGTATTGTCCAGATCTGGCCCCCAGCGACTATTTCCTGTTCTCAGATCTCAAAAGAATGCTCGCTGGGAAAAATTTTTGGTCTAATGAAGAGGTGATCGCCGAAACTGTGGCCTATTTTGAAGCAAAGGACAAATCGTACTACAAAAATGGTATCGAAAAGTTGGACGGTAGCTATAATCAGTGTATCACCCTTGAAGGGAACTATGTTGAGTAAAAACAAACGAATTTTGCCAAAAAAAATGTGTTTTACTATGGTAGGCCGGGAACTTTTCAATTGACCTGTTATATAGAGACATTTATGATCCTACATGGACCGGTATATGATCATACATGGGTATACATCAGCATATACATCCATGCATAGCTAAGTGTATAATCATACATGATCACATGTGTTTCCATATATATTCGGATCCGAAATTTGAGGGTATATATTGTCATATATGAGCATATACAATATGATACATGAATAATAGATGATCACATATGGTCATATGTTAAAATATACCTCCATATACCCTCAAATTTCGGATCCGAAGATATATGGAATCATATATGGTTATATACGAGATCATATATGGTCATATATGAGATTATATAGGGTCATATATAAGATCATTTACAATCATATATGAGATAATATATAATTCATATATGAGATCATTTATGATCATATATGAGATGATATATATGGTAATATATGAGATGATATATATGGTAATATATGAGATCATATATGATCTCATATATGATCTCATATATATATGATCATGCATATGATTTTTCCTAAAGAACAACTCAAAACCTAAAATATTTTTTATATTAACACTTTCAACCCTAAGTTTTTTCGAAATCTGATACGGTTTTCTCAACTTTGATGACAATTACAATAAGGCTAATTTATAAGATGTTTGGAATACATAAGTACCCGGAGATCCTTTCCTTTGCCCTGGTAAATATAATCCCAATACGGTTTCTCGGTGGGACATTATGTTCCAATAAAGGTAAAATCTATATATATATAAAATTTTTGCAAGTGTGTCAAACCGAATTCGATTAAATTTTAAGGGTTTGTTCGTATGGTTGTGTAGATGGTTTAGTTAAAGTTTGCACCGAATCTGTCGACGCGTTCGTGAGTTATAACTTTTCATGTCAAGATGTTTTTTTGTCCATATAAAAAACAACAACAAATACGTAGGCGCCCATGAGCGTGTGCGGTATGTATACTGTGTGCTGACTTCATATAAACGGTAAATTCACGTTTTAGCGCATACACGCATAAACATTGACAGCTGTCAGCACACCATGACGATGTCTCTCACGTCGTAAAAAACGTTCTCTTAGTTTTGTATGTGCAGATTTCAAAGGTTCAGCATCTTTTTAAATTGGATTTTTTGCGATTCCAATTGAATTTCTTTGCAAATCCAATTAGTTTTTAGCAGCTTTCCCAATTGGATTTGGAAAAAAGGTTTAAAAATAGGGAAATTTACTCAAATTTTTGCAGAAATCAGGGAATTTTGCTCAATTTTCCCCTGTTTGCTCAAAGTTTCTGAACCTTTGTATTCTGTATAAAATTTTATTTGGCTGCTGACGGCGTTGCATCCTCTATACTATTCTTCCTCTATGCTGTCAGTGAGTAATCATTTTAATGTTCTTTTTCATCGAACTCGCGGATGGAGAAACCAATGAACCAATGAATTTGATTCAATATTTATATTCATGCGTAGCGAAGCAGGCCAATAAATTTCTTTGATCAATTTACATTTTTCTTTTTATTGATATGAAAAACAAAGGACAATAAGAATAGCTTTCTCAGCAACTGAACGTGGCATATGCTCAGAACTTTCTTAGATTCCATCAATCTTACAGCTGATAAACCATCAGCACTCATTTGAAATTGGCCATGCCCGCGATCCAAGTTTCCTTCGAAAATTAGTGTTTCTCTTCCATTATTTATATACGTTCCGAACGCTGGAAACGGAATGCTCCCTAGCAATGAGAATGATGTAAAAAAATCTGTTGAAAACAACAGCAACATTCTTTTTGCGAATCATGGATATGAAATTAAGGACGACCCCAAGAGTCCCGGTGATCTCAGAGTTAGTTTCCTTTGCGTTATAAATTTTTAAGTCATTAGTATATCCGCTCTTAGCATTATGCCGCAGTCACATTCTTAATCCACGTTTTATAGGCTGCATTGGCATGTATTGCTTTAGCAAGGAACGGCCCTTGAATTTTTTCATGCACTCATCTATTGGGAAGTAGTTTCACTTCTAGCCTCCGAAAACGTTTCCTTTACACAAGCTTCAATTTCAATTTCAGATATATAACAGTTTTTCAGAGCTGCATTCGGTTTTTCAGTAAGAAACATTGCTGGGGCAGGGGTGAAAGGGTTAAAAAAAAGACCAGAGGGTCAATTCTCGTTTTGTGAAACAGTGAAATGAAAAGTTTTTTCACGTTTTAATAGTACTTTTGATTCGCGTTCTGTGAAAAAATGTAAAGAAATATCAGAAAGTTTTCATATGAAAAAAAGTGGAAGGAAACAAGATATTTTCACGATTGCACAGCACTGATTTTATAACGCATTATCACTGTGAACACACCTTTAGTTGGGAAATGCGATTTGGTATGGTTGGTTTTGATTGGGTGCCGACTTTGGTGACGTCTTGCCTATGTGGTGACGTATTTTTTTTCGCTTTTAGAGTGACAATTTAAAAACAATTTAAAATCAAAAAAAGTAAAATTTTAATGTTTTTTCCATTTTTATCGATTTTCCCAAGTTCGTTTTGTACGTTTTTATGGGGTAAATATCTATCTAACTCATTTCATCTTATTCTACACCCTTTTAGGTACCAGAATCCACTCTTAAGTCCAAACTCGTTTTTTGACACACTAGGTCTCTTTTCTCGGAGAAGGTCACATATGATGATTTCATATATCTTGATAAATGCGACAAAAGAACTGAAAAGTTGGACAATTTATAAAATTGTCTTTTGACTATTCGTCCAACATCTACTATTAGTGAAAGAGTATTTTCCACTTCTAGCTTTATTAAATTCTGTTTTTTAACAAATTATATAAGCTTTTTATTCAAATTAAAAAAAACCGAAAAAAACCGGTTGACCGGTTTTTTCTGCAAAAACCGAAACCGAAACCGGTTTTTTTTAAATTAGATTTTTCGAAGAAAACCGAAACCGGTTTTTTCAAAAGGCCGGTTTTTTGAATACTCTACTTAAGGTTTTTTTAATTATTTATTTATAGATTATTTATATTCTTTATGAAATGTTTATTTTTTCTTTAAGTAATATAGTTCACTTAAGCAAGCCGATATAAATCCATGAAGTGCTCGTCGGTTGTCTTCTCGAATGGATTTTGGCAATCACGAAGTATGCGTCTCAGCACTCTCAAAAAATTCTTATAAATTATTAAATTATTTACTGCAATGAAATGCTTGTAGCATCATTGTCTTACCTTTGTTCATCCCGAATTCATTGAGTAATATCCAATAATACAATTAATCCAGACATTTTTATATAATTATTTAAAATACATTTTACAAACTTAATTCACTTTTGTTTACGTTTTTCTCTGTTTTGACATTTGCTTTAAATTTTGGATAACACAGTTACAAAAGTTTCATGGGTACAGTGCGAATGAAAAATTAATTTCATAATACATATGAGAATCGCAATTTATGTATTTGTGAAAAGTGCTTATGAAAATGAAAATGAAAAGTTTTTTTTCACATCACATTATCACAAAACGAGAATTGACTCTCAGATTGTTAAATATTTTTTCGCTAGAAAAACTGCCAGAATATAAGAAGTTTTTCTATAAGAAGTTTTTCTATCAGATTCATGCAACTTTTTTCTATAGAAAAACTCTCAAAAAGAAAATCCTAATAACATTTTTCCTATAAGAAGTTTCTAAATCGGGGAACTTTTTCTTTTAAAAAAAATCATTAACTGAGACATTTTTCCTATAGAAAAATCATTCAAATCTGTAACATTTTTCTCATAGAAAAAATTCTAAGATTTGAGACATTTTTCCTTTAAACAAAATTTTCGTCTTTGGAGAACTTTATTATTATTTATTATCATTCGAAACCCATTGAAAACGTTTAGAAAAACTGGCAGATCCTAAGAACATTTTTCAATAGAAACTTAAACAGATATTGAGACTTTATTTTTTTTTTTTTTTTTAGAAAGTGTCTTATTCAGACACTAGCTATTAAAAATTATTAGATTCTGAAAAAATAATTTTCTAATAGAAAAACTTGCTATTAAAAATCTAGCAGATTCTGAATCTTTCCAAAGAAAATACTTATAGATTCCAAGACATTTTGCTTTAAAAAAAACTCTCAGAAGAAAGGTTTAATAAAAGAAAATTTTTATACCTTTAAAGTTCTTTTTTTGCATTTCTTAAGAAAAAAATAATCTGTTTGCATTATATTTAAAAAAAAATATAAGATTTTGCAGTTTAAAATTTGTCGAAATACAGAATAATATAGAAAAAATGCTAATTTTTGGAAAGTTTGTGTTTAAAATAGAAAATTGTATGACCTTTGGTTTTAAAAAAGTCTGTCAGAGACAGTTCGTTTTAAACAGGGATGGGGATTTTTAAATTATCGGAGTTTGTTTTAAACAAGTTTTACTCTAAATATAAATATGAGCGCCCTGGTAGGCTAGTTGGTAGCGTGCTAGCTTATCAGTGCAGGGGTCGTGGGTTCGATTCCTACCAGAGGCTCTGGTCTATTTTCGCTACAACGAGCCGATAGCCTTCGTTGCTAGTGCTCGGTTAGGGAATTAAGACAAATTTGTAATTTAATGTGACTTTGAATCTACTTTAGTTTAGTGTTTTTTAAATTATTTATCAATTGAAAGGTACATTCAAGATCTTTCAAGTGGAGTTTTAAAAATATGAATATATTGTAAAATAAAGAAGTTTCAAAACATTTTTGAAATCATTTTTATACTATAAATATTAAATTCCGCCGAAATATATTTCGTAAGTTTTTCAACCTATTTTTTAACCGTTTTCCTGAAATTTTTAGTTTGGCCGCATTTTTATTTATGATCCCTGTTGTAGATCCATATTGTGGAGCTATATCTTAAAAAAATATTTAACTACGCCTGCCCCATGTTCTCAGCATTTTTATTTATGGTCCCTGTTGTAGATCCATATTGTGGAGCTATATCTTAAAAAATATTTAACTAAGCCTGCCCCATGTTCTCATCCTTGAAAGGGATCAATGACCGCCCTAACCAAAAAAGTGAAAAAAAAAATATTTTTTTCCGGATTTAGATTCGGGACTTCCCATTAAAATCCTTCACTAAAGCTCAGCATCAAATCCCACGTAACCATATTGCATCGAAGTCTAAGAAAACCTTAAAACGGAATCTCCTTGTCTTTGACATTTTTTTCCTTAAGTAAACTTTCTAGTTTCTATGAAACAAGTCTAATTATTGCTATTGATTTTTTTTTTTGTTTTGTAATATAAAATAATAAACCGGATTCTTGTAAGAAAAAATATGTCCCCAATTCATATGGAAAAGTTGAATGCACCCCTGTTTTAAACACAAACCCACATACAAAATAAAAACAGCTACAAAATCTACCATGAAGATAAAAGCCAAAAAAAATAAAATAAAACATGATAATGCAAAAAATAACTTAAAAATAAAAATATATATATATTACACTATGCGCTACAACACTACCAAGGTGTTACACTATAATTATTAAAAAAAAAAATAACACAAGAAAAATATACGTATTACAACAAAAACTACCACATTAATTGACGTACAAGTTTGTATTTTCTTTTTCTTTTTATAAAAATAAAAACAAATTTCTATAGACCATCTGTTTTAATTATGAAAAAGTATTTTGCAAAACATTAAAAAAAAAGAAACTGAGAATGCCCATAAAAGTTTACGTGGACCTTTTTTTCGTTTTCATTTGTCTAGTTTTTTTTTTCTTCTTTGCTACACACATACACACACTTGTATACGTTGGCACCTTGTTATACAAAAGTACAAGTGTGATAAAATTACCTTGTTTTTTTTTATCTTTTTTTTTTAATGTAAATTCACTTTTATTTTAATGTTTTTTTTAGTTCTCCGATAAATTACACATTATTATTTAGTTTTAAATAAGTTTTAGCTAAAATTTATTAAATTTTATGGTCGATTTTCGTTTTTGAAAATGCAAAAATTAGACTTTTTCTTTAGCCAACGAACGAACATACGAAACGAGCTTAACGAATTTGAATGAAAATACAAGCAATGGAAAAATGTCAAAAAAGCTAAAATATTCACAGGGTTGTAAAGAAATAGTAGCAAGACGGTTGTTTTAGGATAAAACGTAAATGTTTCAGTATAAAATAAGCGGTTTTTAAAAGTTTACCTAATTACTAAACAACACACCCAAAAACTTTCATAGTTTATTACGATTATTTCAACTATTGAGGTGAAATACCTCTAACTAACAATTAGTTGATTTAATTTAGTTGAAAATATCAGAAAGTCTTATGTATGCAGTCTATCCTATTCAAAAACTACTTATACGATGTAGGAATGTAATCCTGGTAACTTTACTGACATTCTCGTTAAAAAGCTGTCAACTATCTTTTTTTGAAGACTTGTTAGTACAAAATACATCAATTCTTGTTCAATTTGAGAACTTTTCCTATAGAAAAACCCATTTCCGGATCTTTATATATTTTTAATTTAAAGAAAATTTCAATTGAAAAACTGCAAAATATTTCATTTGCAGATTTTTTAGCAAATCTAATAAGTAAAATACTAATTGGAACACTCTATAATACTCAATACTTTTTTTAACGTCGATTTCATAGATACTATTACAAAAAAGGGTTGTATTTTCATACCAATAACTGGGTTATATTTTAAGTGTTTCTTTATTGATTTTTAAAAAAATGAATTGTCTCACAATGGTTTAAGCCCATTTGAATATGATGTTGCAAAAGGTTTAACATCAGTGTATGCATGTTAGCCGTTGTACCAAATTTCATCAATTTTTGCAGTCACACAGCTAAACTTTATCTACGTGAACATATTTGCTAAAAACGTTGTCGCTTGCTTTCAATGTTTTCAAATGCCATTTATACTACTTAAAAATACAACCCTGTTATCGGAGAATTCGTTTTTATCTCTCATAACTTTCACTCCCAATTATAATTTTTTTCCAATCAAAAAACTTACAAAATTAAAATTTTTGTTTAATTTCGTTAAATATTTGTACAATATTTAAAAAATACATATAGTTTTTTTATAAATACAATCGATTTTCATAAGTCTTTGAGCGTTATATATTAGTTTTCTTAACACTTTATAAACAGTAAAGATGTTCGAAACAACACACTCCTACAAAAGATTTTAAAGAAACTGTAGGGAAAAGGTATAACGAAAAAGAGAATATTTGTTAATTTTGTTTTGTTAGATTTTGTAATTAGAAAACAGCTGATGATTGAGAAAAATAAAATATGTAATTATAAAGCAGCCTGTTGTAAAAGGCGTAATTACACTACATATTTTTGCTGAGAACGAAGGCGAGCGGCTAATAGTTACGCCTAAAATGTTTTAATTGATTTGGTTTGATAATTTTCATTAAGGTTTTTTACACACAAATTACAAATTTAATTCAAATTTAGACGGTGACTGTTTCATGCAATTATTGCATGCAATTTTTGTTTTTGGGGAACGGGGTTGAGAGCAAGCGGAATAACAAAATCACGGCTTTCGTGCATGTCCCTGTTATCTCTCTTTCACATATGTATTTTTCTTTTGTTGTTTCATTCACATTCAGTTTTTTGTGCAATTAAAGTCACCGTATAAATAGACATAACTTTTGAAGCAACTTTGAAAAGGGAATTGAGA
The DNA here is from genome assembly GCA_949748255.1 of Eustalomyia histrio. Taxonomy (NCBI): domain Eukaryota; kingdom Metazoa; phylum Arthropoda; class Insecta; order Diptera; family Anthomyiidae; genus Eustalomyia; species Eustalomyia histrio. The sequence continues at coordinate 142,949,056 of OX456525.1, forward strand.
ATATTGCACGCAATCAATTACATCGTATAAATTGGCTCTTACCAATCGCTGAATGGATTTAAGTTGTATTTTGGCCGCTTTCGAATTTTTTTTCTTTTAAATAATTATTCTATTTGTCAAACTTCATATAAAAAATGATATATGACTTGCATAAAATTGTTGCGAAATTTCGGAGAATATTTTCATCAATTTTATCGTTAAGGCCATTTTAAAGTGTAGCGAATTTTTAAAATATTAAATATACTTTTTCACATAAGTAACGTTAATCATTAACGTTACTTAAGCCTTAACGTTGGCTAATGTCCAATTTATATACCTTGATTTCTTAGCGCATAAACATAGCTTATATATCGGTTTAACGACTCGCGATAGTAAAATTATATCTAAATAATTATCGTTTTATTTCTTCGCTTTTTAATACAAAATTAATTTTATCAAAAAATAAATATTGAGATTAAATCGGCCGTTAATAGCCGTCGCTGATTTTTCACCCTTGCCACCGTTATATATAATTTTTTATCGTCTTCAATCTCTGAGTAGCTGACGTGTGCCCTGGATTGGTCAAAATACACAATCACTGTAAATTAGTTGAAAGAGATTTTCTTGTTTTTTTAATATATAAAAATATTTCATAATTTCTTATAATAATAAGATTACAAAATTTTATTTAATTATTAACTGCTAAAGGCAGTATAGTAAAGTAATTTAAAACAAATATTTTTCGAGAGTAAAAATTGGGATTAATCTGACAACATGGCTTTGCTGACAATGATAGCCAGAGTTATTGATGGCCTACCTCTGGTAGGCACTATGCAAGATGATGAACAGGTTTGTAATTTAAACCTATAAGATTAAAGTTTTTAAATATTGTATAACAATTTATTTTGCCTGCTACATTTAGAGTGGCCGCAGTATTATGGAATATCAAAATCAAGCAAAAATGTTATTTCGTAAATTGAGTTCAAATTCTCCAGTACGGTGTAGTATAGAAACAGGACCATATCTATTTCAGTAAGTTGTAATGGATATATTAATTAAATAAATTAATGTTTTTTCTTTTTATCTAATTAGCTATTTGATTGAAAATGATGTCTGCTATTTGGTAATGTGTGATAAAATGTATTCTAAACGTTTGGCTTTTAATTATTTAGAGGATTTAGCACAAGAATTTCATACGAATTATGGCCGAAAAGTGAATTCAGTTACCAGACCTTATGCTTTTATAGAATTTGATGTGTACATACAAAAAGCCAAAAAACAACTCACCGATCGTAGGCGTAATATAAATACAATCAATACCCAGTTACAGGATGTTCAACGTATTATGGTGAGTATACATTAAGAGAAGAAAGAAAGGAAAAAAATTGAAATAGATATGGATTATTGTGTAAATAGGTTAAGGAACAGATGTTATCTTTGATTCAAAAGTTTTGTAGATTTTTCATTAACTTGTGTGTGTACTTGCAATTATTTACCTTGTTGACATGATGTAATTTATAGCAAAACTTTGTAAAAAATAAATATATATTTTTGTTTCGTTTATATTTTTAAATTTTACCAAATTTGTAAATTGTTTACACATTAAAAAAAAAAACATATTTTTTATATTTTATTTAATTCTAATTTTAAATTTAAAAAATTTTAAATTGTTTTGGTTTTTGTTTTTATATACATAGTTTACCTTATGTAAACAATTCACTAAAATTTTTAATTTTTACATTATTAAATTGTTTACATACTTTACCTTATGTAAACAATTCATGAAAATTTTAAATTTGTTACATTATTAAATTGTTTACATTATTTACCTTATGTAAACAATTCACGAAAATTTTAAATTTGTTGCATTATTAAATTGTTTACATTATTTACCTTATGTAAACAATAGGCAAAAATAATTCTATTTAAATTGTTGCCGTTTTTTAGAAAAAAAATATATTTAATATTTTAAAATTAGTTACATTATTAACATTAAGTAAATAATTAGTATTTTTTATTTTTTGTTCTTTAAAGATATATTACAATTTTGCGAATATATAATTTTCATTGACTTTTTGAAAAAAAATGAGTAAACAATAGTTGCAAAACTTTTTCATGACGTTTTTTACAATTTTAAACTAAAAATATTCAATTATAGTAATTAGTTACATTGTTTACTATATGTAAACTATAGGTAAATAATGTAATATTGATAAGATTTTGGCAAAAAATAAACCGAAACGTAATTTTCATATTGCAACAATTTAAATTTTTTTATTTTTAAACTTTTGTAGATAATCCAAATATTTCATTTATGATGTTTTTTTTTATAAAATGTTTAGTTGTTTGAAAACTAGTATTTTTTTTCTCATTTTTAAGGTTCAAAATATTGATGATGTCCTGCAACGTGGTACTGTGCTATCAGGTATATTTTCACAAATTTTTAATACAAAATTTAAAAATATAATTAACAATATTATTTTATTTTAGAACTTGATACCAAGACTCAAAATCTTTCCATTATGTCACAGAAATATAAAAAAGATGCCACCTATTTAAATCGCAAATCAATGTATGTTAAAGCCGCTGCCGCTGGCATAGTTATTATAGTATTTATTTTATATTTCTGGGTTTTGTAATATTAAAAAAAAAAACGATAGTAGAGTAATGAAAGTTGAAGTAAAATCAGCAAACAAAAAAAAAAAATACCACACATACTATTAATTTATTTACAAGATGTTTAAAACATTTTTTTTTATTGTTCATTATTTGTTTTATTGTTTTTCCTCTTAAAATTTTAGTTCTTGTGTCGGTTTCCTTTAAACAAAAAACAAAAGTAATTCCTTTTTATATAAAGCAACAAAAAACCATCAATATTTTATGAGACAAGTTATATAAAAAAAATTTAGGCAATATATAAATAAAAAAAATATATATAAAACATAAAAAAAAGCTGTACCCATATTAATCTTCATTTTCGGTAGAGGATGATAGTACTTCTAAAAGCTGATCATCGGTAAATAGAAAATTATTTGTTTTCTCTTCATATTCCTGCCTCTTACGTTGTCTTTCATTTTTACGTTTTTCTGTTTCTAGTTTTTTCAAAACTTCCAAATCTTCTAGGGATTCCTCTTCTTCGCCACCCTGCAAGGCTTTTGCTTTTTGTAATAATTCTCTGCGATAATTATTTAATTTAGCTTCATATTTTTTAGTTTCTTCTGCAACATCTTCATCTGAATTATAAAGAAATATTTAATAAAAAACAATATTAACAAATTTGCGTTTTAATACTTACCACTATCTATGACATTAAAACCATTATAATCATCTTCATAGCTAATGTATATACAGGGATATTCCACCAAAGTTTTGCCCGATAAATTTTCTTTTAAAGTCTTATTTACATCTAATGCATAATAACGTTCTTTACATCTTTTAATGCCTTCAGATTTAAGTAGAACCTAAAAATAAGAAATTTTATTAACTTTTTTATGTTTTATACTTTAAGAATATTTGTAGGAATTGCTAGTAATACTTAACATTAAAAAAAAAAGATTTGTTAAAAAAAAATAAATTGAATTTTGAGGTGGTGGTAAATTTTACCCCTTTTAATTTTAATAAAAACATTCATAATTTTTTGCTAATTATAAACCTTGTTATGTAATTATTTTTTACAGTCTCAATCTTACCTTAATTTTTTGAACGCTTTTACTTTGATAAAATTCCAATTTCCTTTTCTCTGGCACATTATCCACGGCATCTTTATCCACATATTTCTTTAGCAAATCTCGTAAATATTCATCTTCTAAACATTTTTCATCGGTATAACACAAATTGCCCGCATTAATAAATATCCATTTTATGCGCCACCATATTTTCTTATGTTTCCAATCAAAAAATGTGGTATTCTCTTTATGTTTGGCAAAATTTGGTAATAATATTTTTAAGGTTATATTGCGATCCTTGGCAGCATTTTGTAAACGATTTAAATGCATAGGTAAATCACGATTATAACGGGTATATTTTTTTATCTGATCCACTTTACGATCTTCTACATAACGTGTACATTCTTCGAGAAAATAATAATCGCTCATAAAATCCATTTTGGTCATTTGTTTGAGCGGTATAAATTTGGTACGATCACGTATGCCATCGCATTCTAATTCTTTTTTATGGATTTTTACACAATTGAGACAGCAGGTTTTAACCTCACATTTGGGACAGGTGTAACGGGCCTCTTGAGCGGCACATACTTCGCATTTACCCAAACGTTTAGGGAAAGTTAAGGAGGTACTATAAATGTTTAAACAATATAAAAATGAGGTAATTAAATTTAAAAATTAAAATTTATCATTTTTATCCACTTACCTTGCACATTCTTCCTCTTCTATATCACTTATAGGATCGTCTTCTAATCTCAATTTAATTTGAGTTTCTCCATTAACATTTTCTTTAGTCAAAGGCTTTTTTATAATCACAATCTCTTCCAATTCATTGCTTGAACATGAACGTTTCATGTTTATTTTATAGACTAAAGATAATCTTCAATAAAAAATAACTAAAACTATTAAAAAAAAAGAAAATTGTTGTTATCAGTTAAATACTTTAAAAGAAGCTTAATAAAATTTAAATACTCTTATTTTTCAAATATAATATTTAAAAAAAATTTAACCAAGTTTTTAGTTTACAATGACCACTGTAAAGGCAGGTCATGTATAGAAAAAACTACGCACTGTCAAACAGCTGTTTTCGACACATTTATATCTGTAGAAAAAAATGCATGCTGCATAATATCGCAAATAATTAATTAATATAAATAGCAATTTAAGCATAAACAGTTATACAACAACAATAAAACTGTAAGTATTTCTCAAAAATAGTTAAAAAAAGAAAGAATTATATTAAATTATTAACTTGTAATATTTAAGAAATTCTTATCAATTTCTTTTGCCATTCACATCAGACCTTTTAAATTACAATTTCTTGATTCAATTTAAATTCAATTCAAATTTAAAGTCAATTTCAATTAATCGTTTCGGGAATTCTTTTTGAAAGTGTATATATAATTTTTGTGGGATTATTTTAATACAGCCAAATTGATTTTAAAACAAACCATTCCAACTAAAACTTGGTCACTTAATTTATTTTTCACGTAATTAATCATATAAAACAAAAATTATTCAATCAAATCAAAATTAATTCAATATAAATTAGACTTAATTATTAGCTCACATTATTTAACAATAAATAATTTATAAATTACATTTTTTTTTTTCGAATTAATTTAACAAAAAGAATATGTCTTTTAAGCTCTGCTTTATATTCAGTGTTTTTATAAGATGGATACTATAAATTAATTTACTTTTGAAACTCTTTTTTCGGTACGCCTTTACCAAATTATTAATTTTTTCTTGTGTTTAATAAATTGTTTTATTAATTTTGTTATAATTTTTATGCAACAAAACATAAACTACTGTGTGTGTATGACTGATAAATAAAAAACAATTCATAAAAAATTCTCCAAAAAAACATGTGGATACAATTGTGTTGTCAATTCAGCGGTTTTTTTGTGTACTACGTGTATTAATCGGTAGACAAAGAAAAACTATGAATAATGTATTTTCTAGCATACCAATCTCGTACCCAGATTCTAGAAGACGATTTTCGTCCATTATCGAAGTTAACATTCCATCGTTTTAAAGATGTTACTTATACAAAACTGTTTAACTATAAAATTGAAAGTTACTGTCTTTTATCAAATTTGTAACAACAGTTTAAAATTTATATGTAATACGGCAGATATTTAACTTTGAAAGTGGACAATAAACGATAATCATCTTATAGAATCTGGGCACAGAATTTTGTTCTGCACAGCGAAACAATGTTGTTCTACGTTTGAAGCCCAACAACTGTAATAAAAACTTACATAAATCACTTTTTTTAACAAAGTTAATTGTTAGCTAAAATAGCTGTGTTTATGCGGCAAGCTATCAAAGTTGGCTTATGTCATACCGATATAAATTTGACTTAAAGCCAAATGACACAAGCCAACGTTGATAGCTTGCCGCATAAACACAAATGGTCTTGTCTATAAAATTGCAGCCTAAGACTACGTTTCCACTGAATGTGTTTTGAACCAAAACACTGTTTTGTACATGTTTTTCCATTTACTTTTTTCGTCAAAACAATATGATTTGTTCAAAACACGCAAGTGGAAACGTAGCATAACTTCGCATTCATTTTAATGGGTTTTTACCTAAAAGGAAGATTCAAACATTAACCATTCTTGTTCATTCATATCTACTATTTCCGGGTATTGGGCATATTAAACAAAAATAGGTATTTTGGATTCACCGTTTTGGGGTTCAGTATGAATGTAGCAAATAAATATTTCGGTATATGTGCCACATGGTATTAATAAATATTGGCCCTTCTCGGGTCAGATCCGGAGAGTCCAAAACCGAAATTTTTTAAGAAATTTGTGGTTAGTATATATGTATATATATAAATTTTTGTACAAAACTTTATTAAATCCACAGAATTTTTATTAACAAAAAATTCAACAATTATGCTTTTCGAATTCAATTAATTGACAACACATTTAATTAACACACGTGTTGTTTACGATTCTCTTATTTGCAAAGAGAGATTTGATCTCCCTCTCTCTCTCTCTCGCTTGTAGGAATTTAATTAACATGTACTCTCTTAAGACAGTGAGACATCGAAGTAAATGGACAATTTAAAAACGTTTTTAAAATGATTTAATTGATGAAAGTTGAAAAATATATTATTTAATTTAAATAAAAAATCCATATCCAATCAGTGCTTGTTTTTTTTTTAATAAACTCGCGTAAAAATTTATTAATTCTATAAATCAGTAATTTAAAGAATCAACAAAAATTAAATTGATCCTATTAACAATATTGATTTTTTAATTAAAGCAGAAAAATAATTTATCATAAAAATCGAGTTTGCTGAAAGACTTGTTGACAAATGTAGTGCAATTCTCTCTTTGTAGTAACCTGAAAAATTAGCTACCGAATTTTGTGGGTAAAAAGTTTGAGAATTGCTCCTCAGTTTTAAAAATTGAATCAAGGAATTGTTTTTAAAGGTTTAACTACAATGACATCATAAAACTTTTCTTATATTTATGTTTCGAAAAATATTCTAAATACGTATAATAAATAAATAACTCTTAAAATTGTGCCAAAATTTTTATTTAAAAAAAAAATTTTATCGGAAATTTGTCTCTTCAAATCCTTGCACTAGATTTGTAGAATTTATCTAAAGAAAATTTCCCTTAAGGCCAGCTTACACTACAATCAAAAACTATTTAGTTTTTAAAAGTTTTTGATGCAAAATTTGTATGGAATTTGACAAGTAATAAAGGGTGATCCAAGTACAGATACTTTTTTCAATAGCCTTTTTTTGACAGATTTCGTGTGAGTCGTGTCATGCTGTCATGTTATTTTTGTTTAGTATTGTTTGGCACTTCATAATGGAAAGACGCCTGAACAACGTTTACAAATCGTTCAACTTTATTACGAAAATTCACGTTCTGTGAGGAATGTGTTTCGGGATTTTCGCTCAACATATGGCCAACATAATCGGCCTACTGAGCGTACTATTCGCAACACCATCACCTATTTTGAGACCCAGCATTCATTATTGGATAATATTCGACCGAATAGACCACGTCCAACACGCTGTGAAGAAAATATAGCGGCCGTAGCTGAGATTGTACACGAAGACCGGTGCGAACGTAACCGTCAATGGCGACCGTTATCGTGACATGATAACCGACTATTTGATGCCTGAAATTGAAGCTCGTGATCTCGGCGACATTTGGTTTCAACAAGACGGCGCCACTTTCCACACATCGCATCAATCAATGGATTTATTGAGAGAACACTTCGGTGAGCACATAATTTCACGTTTTGGGCCGGTCGATTGGCCACCAAGATCGTGTGATATCACACCGTTAGACTTTTTTCCTGTGGGGATATGTAAAGTCTAAAACTTATGCGGACAAACCCGCTTCGATTCAGGCCTTGAAGGAAAGCATCACGCGTGTCATTCGCCAGTTACCAGTCGAAATGCTCGAACGAGTCATCGATAATTGGACTCAACGGATGGACCATCTGCGACGTAGCAACGGCCAACATTTGATAGACATAACCTTAAAAAAATAAATGCCAAGGAATGTTTTTTCAAATGATAAAAAACATTCTCCATTAAATATGAATTTTCTGCGTTTTTTCTTTAAAAAAAAGTAGGGAACCTCGAAATGGATCACGCTATACAAGTCATTTTTAAAAACTATCGGTTTTTGGTTAACCTATTTTACACTGTTGTTGTTGCTTTAAAGTAATTCCTTTTTTTACGAACCGATAAATTTGGAAAGAAGAATGATATAATTATGCATGTGATAGATTGAGGTTTTGGCTATACAATAAATTAAAATAATTACAAAAGTTAATTCCAGGGTTGCCATATAAAGTTTTGAAAAAATAAATTTTTTAAATTTTTTAAAGTACTTAAAAAAAAATTATTTAAATATATAAAAGAGAGATGTTATATATTGATTTGCTGCAACAAGGGAAAAATTTTCAGAAATTGAGCAACCAGAGTTGCCAGAGTTGTATGAAAATAGGAGACTCGTTTAAAATAATTCTCAAAAATCGTAACAGGCAGGCAGATAAGTATGTACATTAGTTCAAAGAAAATTGTTAATATTTGTGATATTATTTTAATTTAAATATAGAAAATTTTTTATGAGGTCATTGTAACGCCATTGCCATAAACCCAATTCCAAGATTACAAAATAACTTTGAAGTTTATAAAAGACCTATCTATTTTTTGCAATTAAATATAAAAACATATTGTAATGCTTTTATCAATGAAACTTGTTCTAATATTTTACCTTTTAAAACAAGTTGTTTTTTTTATACTACCGATCTTGTTTAATTTGTTCTCTTTACAGTTCTCTTAAAAAAAAATAAAATTATAGCAAATAAGTAAAATTACCCAAAACAAGGGAAACATGTTGTCAATACATGCCTTGAAAACAGTCTTTAGACAACAATACATTTTAAACGCGAGTGGTTGTGCCCACTGTGTTGATCGTATAATTAATGGTGGTGGTCAGTGTAAAACAACACGCAATATTTACCAAATAACAAATAAAAATTATAACAAAATGTTGCAAACATTTGAAGAATGTGTTTTCCAGCCAATAGCTACAAAATTTATATCATCCGTGAATTATGATAATAATAATTTAAAAAAAACTGATCAAATAAATGGGCAAAATGGACAAAATATAAATAATAATAATAAAACAAATCACTTAGAAGAACAAAAATATTGTGAAGAATATGAGGTAAGAGCATAAAACATATGGTAAATTAAAATAAATTTTTTTATCTAAAAAAGTATTTCTCTAAATATCTGGTGCTTATACTATACTCTTTTAGGAAGCTGTCAAGGCCTTGAATACCTTACAATCGAATGCTGAATCTTTACGTAGCTCTTTAAATAAACGCAAGCGTTTAAATTCTTTAGAAGACACCCGCATTTATTTACAAAGAAGTGGTTTATCCCTTAAGGAATTGGAAACGTTATCATATATACACGTTTCCGGAACTAAGGGCAAGGTATGTTATTATATACATATTTATTAATAAAATTAAAATATGTAGTAAGGTGTTGTATACTGTCTGGGGTTTTTTTTGATAAGAGACTTTGATGACTTTTGAGTTTTGTGAAATTACATACCTTCACTATTACAGTGACTCACGAAAGTAATTTGACCTCCATACTTGTAACATTCAAATTTATATTTAATTGACATTTTTTAGTATTTAATTCATTATGGAAAAATAATACTGAAAATGTGTTTTTGTTTTCTTTGATCTTCTAATAATTATATATTTTTTTTAAAAAGATCTTAAGCTTATTGGAAACAAAAATACAAAAATATGACTATTGAATAATTATTATACAATTTTTTACTAATTCCCAGTTTATAAAAAAATAAAAGTCCACATTTTATCTCGCAAAAGTATTTTGACCCCTAAATATTATTTGTTGATTTCATATTATAAATAGCTTTATTTTAAAATATTTTTGTGGGTTTTTTTTTAAATAATTTTAGATCCATAGCAATAGGTCTGTACGATGTAATTTTGGGTAAAGTCTGTTAAAATGAGAGTAAGCAAAAAATTCTCTCACAAAACCATAAAAATGCCCAAAATACTGCGAACGCACAAAACCACATTTCATACCCAAAAATTAACGTCAAATTTATTCATATTAAAAACAGCTTAATTAAATAAATATATTTGAAATGACAAATATCTATTTACATTTTCAAATGTATTTTTCATTATTAAAGAAGGAAAAGGTCTTTATAATAAATTTGTATTTAACTTTAATTTTTTTTCAAAAATGCAAAACAGCGAATTTATTAGCAACAGCTGATGATTTGACAATTTTACCATTTTACCCAAACAAAAGGTCTGTACGAGGTAATTTTGGGTAAAGTCTGTTAAAATGAGAGTAAGCAAAAAATTCTCTCGCAAAACCATAAAAATGCCCAAAATACTGCGAACGCACAAAACCAAATTTCATACTCAAAAATAAACGTTAAATTTATTCATATTAAAAACAGCGTAATTAATAAATATATTTGAAATTGCAAATATATATTTACATTTCCAAATGTATTTTTCATTATTAAGAAGGAAAAGTTGTTTAAAGTAAACTTTTATTTGACTTTATTTTTTTTTTTTTCAAAAATGCAAAACAGCGAATTTATTAACAACAGCTGATGATTTGACAATTTTACCATTTTACCCAAACAAAAATCACGGGTAAGTTATGGTAAAATGAGAAACACAATTACTCTCTTATGAACGCTCTCATTTGCCCAATTTTTTTTACAAGTAACGCTTTCTGGTAAGATTGGGTTCCCGCGGGCACCCGCGGTAACGTACGTCGAACACACCTAAAAAGTACGGGTAAGTTCTGGTAAAAAGAGAAACACAATTACTCTCTCATGTACCCAATTTTTATTACAAGAAACGCTTTCTGGTAAGATTGAGTTTCCGCGGGCACCCGCGGTAACGTACGTCGAACACACCTAATATTTGTTAATTAAAAAATCTCTTGGCCCACCGATCATTTTTGAAAGAACTGAGTTAGGTATGGATAATATATAATGTAAATATCCTTTTTTTACGAGGGTGGGCCAATAAGTCCGTGGCTTTTTGAATAAAACACAGTTTTTTTGTTTTTTTTGCAAAAATTATTGCAAAATTTATTTTTCAACATAATTTTGTTAAGCTCATTACACTTAGTCCAACGTTTCTACAATTTTTGTATCCCTTCCAAAAAAAAAAAAAAATTTCGCTAAATATCTTTCCACCGAGCCATTTCTTTAGGTTTGGAAATAGAAAATAGTCACTGGGGGCTAAATGTGAAGAATAAGGCGAATGAAGGGGCAATTTGTAGTCTACTTCTTGGATTTTTTCCATGAAAACTAAGCTGTCACACGATTCCATTGGTGGTCGATTGTGAGCAAACGCGGTAGCCATCTTGCGGAAAGCTTTCTCATACCCAAGTGATCGTTCAAAATTGATACCACTGAGCCATGTGAGATGCCTATGTCTTCCACAATCTATCGCACATTCAATCTCCGATCGGCCAACACCATATCGTGAATTTTTTCAATCGTTTTGGGTTTAAAGACCTCAACTGGGCGTCCAGGATGTTCGGCATTTTCCGTGCCACAATGAAAAACCACTTTTTTACCATTGAAATCGATGGTGCAGAGTCCCCTAAGTATTTATCCAGCTTTTCCTTGATTTGATTGACGGTTTTTTTCGCAAAAAATAATGTTTAATGAGCAGTTGAAATTCACTTTGTTCCATTTAAAAAAAAATCCACGAGGTGTATGTTTTGAACAGCTGTGTTAAACGCAAAGTAAATGACGGAACTTTATTAACAGGAGGTATTTGATGGGAGCAGTGTTGCATTTAGAAAAGTCACGGACTTATTGATCCGCCCTCGTAATTACGAAACACATTTTTAGATATTTTGCATGGATGGTAACCGAAACAAATGCGGTTATCGGTAACATTATTTTAAGGGTAACGATTTTTTCAGTTATTTCGGTAACGGTATTTAAGGGATAACAATTTTGTCAGTTATTTCGGTAACGGTATTTTAGGCATAACGATTTTTTCAGATATTTCGGTAACGGTATTTTAGGGATAACGATTTTTTCATAAAATAACTTAAAATAATAATTATTATAAAGAAACACATGTATGATGTATGATTGTTTTACATACAAAAACTAGAAAAATGTAAATCTTCTTTACCGTTTTGCGCCATAACAACTATTTGGTGTATAGGTCAAACTAGTAATAAGCTGACGATATGTATTAATCGTAATACAACGAGGTTAAAAAATTAAAAGCAAGATTTGGAATCGCTATGGTTGACTTGTAACTATTTTTCTTGAATTCCTTGTTATAAACTAAGTTTAAAAGTCAAAATCAGTGCAAAAATTCTTTTAAAACGAAGAATTTTTACCAAAAATTAATTTTATTCTTTTGTATGTAAAATGAGTGAATTAAAATTCAAAATACTTTTGTGAGTCACTGTATGTGCTAAATATGTGATTAATATATCTTTGCATAGAAAATTAATTATTTGTTTACTGTTTTTACAATTTTTGCGTTGGGGTACTTTTCTAGATTTTGATAACTTTTTTATTTTCATTTAAAAAATGTAATTTTGAAATTCCATTTTGTGTGCCCTTAAGCTTAAAATTAATATTTTTCTTTCATAAATATTTTTGATACTGGAAATATAAATATTTAGCTGCTTATTTCCGATTTTAATATGCATCAATATAATATTTTAATAGAAATTAATAAATTTGAAATGATTTAATGAAATATAATAAACATTTTTAAAACGTCATTAATTTAAATATTTCTATGAATTTTAAAAATTTAGTCATCTTGAATTGATTTATCAGTTTATAAAACAAAAAATATTATATTAAAAAAATGCATTTGCGCCTGCATGGGACAAATAAAAATATAAACTATTTCAAATTTGATAACCTTAAGGTGAACTAAAATCTCAGCCGGTTATTTGAATTTTCTCCGCGTAGAATAGTTATAACGATGCAATCTGTGCTGTTTTTTAAAATGTGTGCAAAACACCAACGTGAGTCCCCTTCATTTTATTTTTAAATAAAAATACAATTTCTTTGATAAGAAAAAGAAAAAAATTTGTTTAATAAAAAATACAAATTTATACAAAAATTTTAGCATTGCATTGCTGACTGTTAAAGACAAATTTGTCAACGCTAACAAATATCAACCCAATCAGCGCTGTTCTTAGTTCTAAATCTACAAAAAAAAAATATTTAAGTGAAACATTCCGAATTTTTTTTTTTGCTAATTTGTGGAATATTCCGTGTAGAAAAATTTAGGGTAAAATAAAACGATTGCACTTTTTTTCTTAAGAAATATTTATTAATCTAAAAAAATAAAACACATTTTTGAAACAAAATTTCAAATGTTTTCTTTTCAGTTTTACTTAAATCTGGAAATTTGTAAAACATTTACAGCGGTATTCATAAAAAAATCTTAATTCAAGTTTCAAATGCATTTTAGTTAAAAAACATTTTAAGCCTAAAAAAGGTTTATTAAAAATTCGTATTCATAATCATAACTAATAAACGATTTAATGATTTTTTAACTTGAAGATGGAAACACTGTATTTTTTTATTTGTCATATTAATCGTAATGATGCAAATCAATGATTACTAAATCATACGGTACTCGTTTCTATGCATTTTTTTTTGGAATTTTTCAGAAAAATATTGTTTTTATAAAACAAAAAATTTATGAAAACTTGTTTATTAACTAAAAAAAGAAAAAAGAGTCGAAACAAAATGCCCAATAAAAGTGTTACATAGATAATGATTTTATTGTAGATAAAAAAGTATTCAAATAACCGGTTTTATTTTCTTTGTTTTGATTAAACAACACACCACTATAAAACACAATGAATAATATCCAAAAATATTATTATTTTTGCTTAAATTTTTTATCCGGAATTGAAAACAGGTCGCTCCTCTTTTTGTAAATTTTCGCCTGACGATTGTTTGAAATTTGGGCAATAGTTTCTATTATAAACAAAATACCACATTTTCCATATAAAAATGGTTCTTACCAATTTTTTTGATCAAATATAGAGAGTCTAATATTTTTTTAACAAAAACAAATAACTTCTTTTGTTTAAATGCCAATTTTTTGCAAAAATGTTTAAAATTAAAATAAACATAAAGCAAGAATGTCATCTTAAAATAGGTTTAAAATAGGGTCGAACCAATTTTAAAATTCGTTTATTTAAACAAGGTTTAAAAAAGGTATTTTAAGCTAAAATTCGTTTATGAATACAATTTTAGCAAATTTTGCTTAAAATTGGTTTGAAATACTGTTTAAAATTTTTATGAATACCGCTGTTAATACATAAATAAGTTATTTAAAAAAAATGTCTTATAATTTTGAACATTTTTTTTTCGGAACCTTTAAAGACAAACAAAATTTACTTCTAAAATCAATAACAGAAAATTGAACTTACGCAGATTCGGGCATAGGAACTGATGCCTCCCTCAGACTTAGTTTTGGAATATTTTATTGATAAACTTTTGGCCGCCACAGCTCAAGGTAACTTAAAACGAATGCTCCAGGCATTTTTTTAAACTATTTTCCAAAATTTATTATTGTATTTTTGACAACGATTTGAATGATTTTTTTGTTTCGAAAAAAAAAATCGAATACAAATTCGAATGCAAAAAATATGTGAATCCAAAACCGCAAATTTTTGAATATTTTCACAAATCCATTCTCAATTAAAAGTCTCTAAATTTAGAACAGCGCTGGGTGAAGCTGAAAGTCCATACCAAGCGTTATCTTGTCAACGCTTTGTACGCATATACGCTTTACTGAATTTTAAGTTACATTAGGTGTGTTCGACGTACGTTACCGCGGGTGCCCGCGGGAACCCAATCTTACCAGAAAGCGTTACTTGTAACAAAAATTGGGTAAATGAGAGCGTTCATGAGAGAGTAATTGTGTTTCTCATTTTACCAGAACTTACGCGTACTTTTTCTTTGGGTAAAATGGCAAAATTGTCAAATCATGAGCTGTTGCTAATAAATTCGCTGTTTTCCATTTTTGAAAAAAATTAAAGTTAAATAAAAATTTACTATAAATAACTTTTCCTTCTTAATAATGAAAAATACATTTGAAAATGTAAATAGTTATTTGCCATTTCAAATATATTTATTATTTAAGCTGTTTTTTAATATGAATAAATTTGACGTTTATTTTTGGGTATGAAATGTGGTTTTGTGCGTTCGCAGTATTTTGGGCATTTTTATGGTTTTGTGAGAGAAATTACCTCGTACAGACCTATTGTGTAGTTTTTAAAATAAAAAAAAATAACCTATCAAAATCAGCTGATCTGTTCGTACGCTGCTTATGACGCTTACAAAAGTAGAAAGTGGACCTACTTTTCGCGTCATACGCGTTAAGGCATCCTACGCTTTGGTACTCTGTAACTTGCAGCATACAATTACACTGATTCTACTTTTTTAACAACCGCGTAATACGCAAAGGAGCGCAGCTTGAAGCTGAAAGTCCATACCACGCGTTTTCGCGTCAACGCTTTGCACGCTTTACTGAAATTCAAGTTACATACGACGTTTTTTACGCTTTTGTTTTGATCAGCTGTAGTGTAAATTTGTTGAATAAAATAAATTTAAAATAAAAAAAAATTAAAACAATTTTTGCAAAATGGAAAGTGAAATTTAAATTTATAAAGAATTAATAGAACTTATTGAGTTTGTTACGAGTGCTACAAGTGTGTACAAAAAGCTCCATAGGAATAGACGATTTTGGGTACGTCTCAGCTCACTTAAATTTATTTCTATAAAAAATGGAGCTTTTTTTAAAGTTTTTAAAATAAAAATAACCTATCAAAATCAGCTGATCTGTTCGTACGCTACTTATGACGCTTACAAAAGTAGAAAGTGGACCAACTTTTCGCGTCAAGGCATTCTACGCTTTGGTACTCTGTAACTTGCAGCATACAATTACACTGATTCTACTTTTTTGACAACCGCGTAGGACGCAAAGAAGCGCAGCTTGAGTGTGAATCCTTGTTTTTCATTTTTATTTGTAAAATTAGTAGGAAAGAAAAAAAAGTTTGCTGGATTTGCCAGACATAAACGTATCTCTCTGTACACAGAATAAAATTACAAAATTCTGTTTGTAATATTGAACATCTTTCATAGAATATTTTTGTAAATACAAATGAAAATTTGTTTAAAAAGACACCAACAATGAAATTTGTAAATACAAAAAACTTTTTGTTATTTATTTGTAACTTCAATTTTTATTTTCAAAGAATTTTTATATGAAAAGTAACAATTTACAAACATTTCAAACAAAAAATTGTTAGAAATAGAATTTTAACAAATATTTTTAAATTACTTAAAATTTTTTGATACTTTTTTTTGTGTATAGCAAATTTAATTAATTACATAAGAATAGTAGATGTTGTAATAAGTTTTTTGTTTCATTCTTATGCATTAAATATATACAAAACGTAAACACACAACGAAAATCTGTTTTGAATCAAATCAAAATAACCGTAACCGGTATTTTTTTTAAATAACGGTTACGGTTTTTATAATTTCAATCGGTAGGGATTTTTAGCAGTTACTGCAACAAAATTATAATTTTGTCCATTACATCAGCTATGGTTAAGGTTTCTAAAAAACAACAGTTACGGTATTTCATTCGTTTACGGTTTTTAATTTGAGTTGATGTTTTGGTGGTTACGGTTCTTATCAAAATTAATTAAACTGATTTGAAATAAGTAGAACAAAACTTTATTTATTTATTTCATTATAGTTATATTATATATTTATTGCAGAATTTTTATAATTTTTTTGTATATTAACCCTGTACCCGGAAGTTATTTAATATGGAGTCATTATGTCTTTTCGATATGAAAACTTCTTCACAGAAGACTGTTTAATTTAACTTATTTTTCCAGGGATCAACATGTGCTTTAACAGAATCGATTTTACGTTCCTATAATGTCAAAACTGGATTTTATAGTTCCCCACATTTAGTATCATTAACTGAAAGAATACGCATCAATGGCAAACCAATATCAAAACAAAAATTTACCCAATACTTTTGGCCCGTATATAATAAACTGATAGCTGCCCAAAGCTATGAAAATGATATGCCAGCGTATTTTAAATTTTTAACCATATTAAGTTTTCACATATATTTGGCTGAAAAAGTAGATGTTGTTATATTGGAAGTGGGTATAGGTGGTGAATTAGACTGTACCAATATAGTGCCCAATACCAAAACGGTGGGTATAACATCATTAGGTTTAGAACATACACAACTCTTGGGCAATACTTTAAAAGAAATAGCCTGGCAAAAAGCGGGCATAATAAAACCCAAATCTACGGTATATACTTCCGTAACACAAACGGAATGTTTGCAGGTGATACAAGAAAGAGCGAAAGAAAAAAATGCTGTAGTATATCGTGTACCTGATTTTGATTTATATTTTCAAGATACTAAAACACAAACGATAAGAGATCATCTGAATAATGTAGTTATTTTAAATGGTTCCTTAGCCATACAATTGGCTTATGATTGGTTGAGACAAAATAAAAATGGTTTTCGAAAACAATATGATATAAATAAACCTATACTAGCGGAACGAACTATAATGGGTATACTGAACTGCAATTGGCCCGGCAGATGTCAAGTAGTAAACTTTTTTAACTTCAAGTATGTATTATTAGAAAAAAAAAAAATAAATCACCTTTTAAATTTAAATTCTTTTATTCCAGCATTCACTTAGATGGTGCCCATACAATTGAAAGTATGCAGGTATGTGGTGATTGGTTTTCCAAAGTTACTTCTTTACAAACTACTCTACCGAAAATTCTTATTTTCAATACTACTGGAGATCGGGATTCCAAAAAACTTTTAAATATTTTACGCAACTTTACCTCATTCAATTTAGTTTGTTTTGTTCCAAATATTTCCTCTGCATCTGCCAGCAATAGTCATGATACCCAATCAGTTTTATATACCCAAGTTGAACAATTAAAAAAAGCTCAAATGCACTCATCAAATTGGCTAGAATTGTGTAATGAACGTGGTGAAACGTCCAATGCCAAAGTATTTCCATCTATTTTACAATGTTTTCAACATATACGACAAGTATACGATAAGTCTATAGAGTTAAATGTTTTAGTTACTGGTTCCATACATTTAATAGGTGCCACAATATTATCATTAAATGAATTTTGTAAAGAATTAGCCGAAGATCATGTTTAGTTCTGTTTATAAATTTTCTAAGTACATATGCTAAATATTAAATTCATTATTCAATAAATATGTAAATATATAAGATAGATCCATTAACTTCTAAAGTATTTTAATGTGCCGTTTTATGTGGCTCAAATGACCTTGTTTTGAAAATCCTACCAAGGTCCAACAATTCATGAACATTTTTTCTAGTATTTTTCAACTCTCCAAAGTAACACAGTTTTTTTATTAACGTACATTTCTCTAATAGCAAAGGAAATAAATGACTTAAGATTTAAAATGAAAGTTTTTATAAATCTTTTTCTTGTAGTTAATAAATGTGGAAAATCCACAGGTCAAAAAAATTGGTAACCAAGTGTTTTCCACTACAGTGCAATTGACATAATTTGGAAGTTCCTTTGTAATCTGCTATCACTTTTTATTGCATGTGAAGACAACCACAAAACAGTTGCAAACGTGCGTAAACACATCAAATAAAGTTGCCGCTGGCAGCGAAATTTCTTTAAAAAATTCGTATTTTTTTGTTTATTAGCATTTATAGGTATTTAAACTAAAGGAACCATATGCAAGTGTGGTATCATTGAAAAGGGATTTTTGATGGTTTTTTACTGGTACCTTTTTCGGTACTTTTTTAGCTTTTTTGAATTTGCTGTTAAAAAAAACTTAAAAAATTGTGGGTGCTGTGACATATTTTATTCCTTATTAAATATCAAAGGAAGTTTGTCCTATTTTGGGTTTTAACGAATTTTCGGTTAAGCTATTTTTTGGCACTATTTGCAACAATTTGACAACCCCATGCTAAAACATGGGAATTATAAATAAGTATTAAACTTCCTTATTTAAATAATCTCTTATATTAATGCAGTTTTTGTATAGATTTTCTAACGTTTCTAATATGCTCCAGAACAAAAATAATTACCCAAAAATGTCCAAATTTCTGCCCCGCCCCCTTTTTCTCCCTAGTTCACCGAGATGTTCGAAGAAGTAAGACACGATGTTCTTAGATTTTTTTTTTTCTATTACATATCTAATTTTTATCATAATCGGAATGTTCAGGTTGGGGTACTTACCTTATTAGTTAAAATGCAAAAGTGTTTTTTGCGTAATTTAAAAGAAAAATATGTGTAAATTTATATATTTTTTGTTTTTGTCTGATTGTCCTCAGTTTTTTGTCCTAAGTCAATGTATTTCAAAATAGGTTTTCTTGGTTTTTTCTTGTGTTTAAAAAAATATAAATTGTATTGTGTAATCAAGCAAACAAAAAAGTTTTATTTACCTAAGTACTTCAATATTATTTCTTTGCGTGCATATATTATTATTTTTTTTTTCATAAAATGGTCTTAAATTATATACACCTCAACGTTAACTTTAAATTTTCCGTTACCTTCATTTAACACTCCCTAAATATACAACTATGTGTGCTAAAATACTCTTACTACCCAACGCTGTTTTTTTCTTTAGTTTAATTGCAATGGCCGGTGTTTTACAAATTTTTTAGTGTCGTGGTTAAGTTATGCAAATATAAATAAAATTATTAAATAAATTCGAGAAAAATATGTAGTAAAGTGTTAAGTGATTATCATTTAATGAAATTTTGTTGTTAATTGATTAAAATCTGTCAAATAAAAGTGTTAAAAAAGAATGTAAAAAAATGCAAATTTGATAAAGTAAAGCCCCAAATATTTGTTGTTTTTGGCGGTTTTGTATTATTGTTGTTAGTGCCTTTGCTTTGATTAGCAGAGTTATTTTGAATGTAGTGAAATGGTAAAATATGCATACATATGTACATGTATGTATAATAAAATATGTTTGTAGTGTGTATCAAATTTAAGAAGAAAATATAAAAAATATTGCAATTTAAGAAGAAAATATAAAAAAATATTGCAATAAAATAAGAAAATATCAATACATAAAGAAAAAATGTATATATATATATATATATATATATATATATACATATATATAAATCAATGGCCTCTATTCAATATAAAAGTGTTGTGCGGTTTTAATAAAGTGAATTATTAAAATTAAATAATAGCAAGCGGAAAAAATGCAACAAGAATATTTTCAAGGTAAGTCATTTGTCATAACTTCTTCATTTGTAGTGTTAACTACTTTCTTTCATGTATCAAAAAATAAAATTTAAACCATAATAAAAACATCTGATCAATTATGTCTCAATCAGTGCTGCCAGTTGTATTAAACACAAAGTCGTCAAAATTTTGTTAAAAAATCGTCAACGGATTTTAAGAAATCGTCAAAAATAGAAATAATTAGGTGCTTATTAAAAACAAAAAAATACAGCCATAGTTGATAGGCCTATCCAACATTTATACCTATATTTAGTGTGCTATGTTCAAGTGTCATCAAATTTAACTTCTTCGCGTTACTTCTTTAAAATATTTAATAATATAAATTTAATTTTTTAATACATTCGTTATTTTAATCCACGGACTTAAAAAAATTAATAAATTTGTTTAACATATGTAATTATTTTGTTTTTAAAAATTATATAAAAATGTTTGTTTCAGTCTTTAATTCCATTGGAATTGTATTGTACAATTTAAGCCCTTTGTAAAATAATAAGTTTTGATCAAAATTTTATCTAATAAAGCTCAATCTAAAATTGTTAAAATTTCGTAAATTATACAGTTGAACATCCGCTACATAACATCAGCTGCTTTTGCATATATGACGCAAACATTCCATTCCTCATTTTAAATATAAATATCAAAACATTCATCACCAATTTTTGATTCACTGATATCCACTGCAATATGCTAATCTCCTATCCGTTGTCTAGACAGGCAATAAATATGTTGACATAAATTGCAGCAAATGTCAAAATTTCATTATTGCCGGCAATATATGTTGCAATAATTCTCTGGAAATATTCGTTAGCAATTACTGCTAAGATAAAACGTCAAACTAGCTGTCATTTACGTTTAAAAAAAAATAATTAAAAAAAATCGTCGTTGTCATTTGGCTATTTTCACACCATGACGATGTCGCTCACGTATTAAAAAACGTTTTCTTGGTTTTATTTATTTGGGCAAATTACAAAGGTTCGGCATCTTTTCAAATTGGGTTTCTTGAGATTCCAATTGATTTTCTTTGCAAATGCAATTAGTTTTGAGCAGATTTTCCAATTAGATTTGAAAAAAAGTTTGAAATAAAGGAAATTTGATAAATTTTCCCCGTTTTCTCTCAGTTACCGAACCTTTGTATTTTGCCGGCTGCTGCCGGCGGTGCAATCTCTATACTATTCTTCATCTATGCTATTTTTGATACCAAAAATCGTCAAAGTTACGATAAATCGTCAAACACGGTAATACTAATATCAATAAAACAAAAAAGAGAGAAGAGAACCCAAATAAACTCAAAGAAATTTGTCGGTAGAATCTACTAAAAATGACAGTTAAATAGGCATTTACCTTTAAAATAACTTAAAAATTTTAACTGTAACTTTTCCTTCATACTTTTTATGAATTGAAGACACAATAACAATTTTTAATTAACACTTATTTTCCTTTATTCGATCTTCAATATTATATTATATTATTCCTTCAAATCGAGTTCAAGATATTTTTACAAAAAATAATAATGATTATTTATTATTTTCTTCCAATATTTCGTCTCCACATTGGGTGACTTCTTCTTATTTCCCTGAAGAAGTCACCCAATGTGGAGACGAAATATTGGAAGAAAATAATAAAAAATCATTATTTTTTGTAAAAACATCTTGAACTCGATTTGAAGGAATATTATAATATAATTTTTAATTTATATATCAGTAAAAACAAATCGTCAAATTATTTTTGGTTTGACCCATTGACCATTTTTGAAAAATTTAGTTAGGAATGGATTATATATTTTGTAAATATCCTTTTATTCCGTTTCTCAATATCTTGTATCATATCTAAAATATCCAGCATCGAATTTGCAAGGCATCCGTAATATTTATATTTTTTTATTAATTCTTCATTTACATAACCGAGCCATTGGGGCCTTATGTGGTTAATTAAAGGTACTATCTAAATCAAGGGTACCCAAGCCCTATGCGCTTGATGCTCATTTTTTTTTGTAAAAGCGCTTAGCTATAGGCTGTGTGTTTTAATACACATAGAGCATTCAGCAATAGCAATACGAAATACACAAACAACTTTGCCTTATTAGTTTTTTTTTGTCGTTCTTCAGTGTATACACGCAAGTGCAAAGCAACGACACTTTCATAAGCTTTGCTGGTAAACATTGACGACAGCGATCATCAATGTAGATTTTGTTTTTGTTTAACGTAGGATATGAAATATTTTTTTTCTTTGTATGTATTGGTTTTTACAATAAAAAATATTGAATAAAAATTAATTATTCTTTAAATATATTGGTGTTTGCTCTTCCATAAGGAACTTTTGGGCACCCCTGATCTAAATAACAAACTTCTAAATAAAAATAAAGCTTATTAATACAACAATTTAATGAGCATTGTATCGCTGCATATACCACTGCTTCATTATAGTTTTGCTGCATTTGGCATTTGCATCAAATTTGCATACAAAACTGTAAAATATACTTTATAATTGTTTTGTTGTGTTACCATAATGATTTTTAATTAAAAGTAAAGAAAAGACTGCTTTTAGGCGCGCATATGTAAATGTATGGTTATGCAGTGGTCAGTTAAATTAAAAAAAAAAAACATTTGTATGCCTTACAAAACAAGAATTTTATCTTTCATACTTGTATATAAATTAATAAATTATGACTTCTTGTTCAAAATACATGCCACTATCGACGACGAAAATAAAAAAATATTTATTATGTAGATTTTAACAAGAAATAAGGTAAACTTTCATTGTCGTATCTCTCGATTATTGGCTTATAGGTCAAACCAATAAGCTGACGAAATATAAACTAAACAGAATTATTAAAAACTCAACGATTTTCTTTTTAATTTTTTAAATAATTATCAAAAATTTACAGTTACTACAAAAATACTGTTTTTGTAGTAAAGAAAAAACTGCTTTTAGGCGCACATATGTAAATGTATGGTTATGCAGTGATGTCAGTTAAATTAAACAAAACATTGTGTGCCTTACAAAACAAGAATTTTATCTTTCGTACTTGTATATAAATGAATAAATTATGACTTCTTGTTCAAAAGACATGCCACTATCGACGACGAAAATAAACAAATATTTATCATGTAGATTTTAACAAGAAATAAGGTAAACTTTCATTGTCGTATCTCTCGATTATTGGCTTATAGGTCAAACCAATAAGCTGACGAAATATAAACTAAAGAATTATTAAAAACTTTACGATTTTTTTTTATTTTTGAAATAATCAGCAAAAATTTACAGTTACTACAAAAATACTGTTTTTGTAGTTATTTATTGTAATATTAAAAATAATTATCTTAAAAAACTGTTACGAAATATAGTACTTTTCGTTAGTTATTTTTTGAAATAGCTTTGATAATAGTTGTTTTATATTTTTTCAATAAAAAAAAACAACTGTAAATACAGTTGACAACAACTATTTACTACACAAAAAACTGTTATGTACCCTGTAGGAAGCCTGGGGTCAAGTGTCTACAAGTCACCACTTTTGTCGACTATTTTGGGTGACTTTTTGGTGACATGTCAACAAAGCGTCTATACTTTTTACATTCCTTTTTTGCAGCTGCAAAGCTGTGCTTGTTCTTGATTTTTTTTATTATTTTATTTTGTTGAAAAGAAAATACATGTGCATAGCTGCATGCAAAATTAAGTTTTTAATAAAAATATAAAGAAAAATTAATTTAAAAGTTAAATATACAAATTTGAACAAAATATATAATAAGCAAAAGAAATTACAAAAAACTTGTGAAAAATACAATCAATTTTGTATAAAAATAACAAGAAAGAGGCAACAATTTTTAGTGAAAATTTCAAATCTAGTGATTTTGTGGAGCCTGATGAAGATTTTACGGAGCCTGTGGATGATTTTGTGCAGTCTTTTAAAGATTTGTCTACTCCAAAATTAAATTTGCACGAAATTTTTTTTTACTTTTTATGAAATTTATAAAAAAAAAATTTTATTAATAAAATATCTAATTTAACAAAATATATTTCCTTCCTTCCTTCCTAGTGTGGAAATCAAGTAAAAAACTTCCAAAAGTGTAGACTAGAATTACTAAAATGTACTAGTGAGTCTCTGGTTCCAATGGTAATACCTAGTCAATAGTTGTGTAGATTTGCAATGACACGCACATGTTAAATGTCTACAGCAGAAAGCGTTGGCTGGGGCATAATTAGTTAGTAGCACTGGTGACAAAGTCAATAGTAAATCAGTACAGTTTCACTATCGACATTTCCTACAGGGTAGTAACTGTCAAACTTTTTTGAGTTCAGTCTTGAATCTACTACTACTACTACTATTTTAACCTTAAATCTACTTCCAAACTAAAGCCCAAACTAAATGTTCCATTTCAAAACTTAATTGTTTTTTTTTCATAGAAAAACAACTGTAGCTGCAGTTAAAAACAACAACTAATAATAACTACATAAACAATTATCATGTAGTACAAATTTTAAATGCCTATATTTTGGGTATTTAAAGCATGTTCTTGGAGTTTTAATTTAAGTTTTTAGTGCATATTTCCTTTAGATGCTTATTTTTGTGCATATTTTGAAATTGTATTTATTTTAAGCGTATATTTTTGATATTTTCTTTTAATCCCTAAATGTCGCTATTCTGTATATTATTTCTGTTAAAATTTTTTATATCCTTCAATTAATGTTTGTTTCTTTGTTTAGTTTTCAAAACAATTTCTTCAAATATTTCTTCAGTTCTGCTTCAAGTCCGCTCTTTATTTGTATTGTTTGTATTTTCAAAATAACAAAAAAATAAAAAAAAATATATTCAATAATTTCTGATGCGGAAAATTTTAATAAGTTTTTGTGTGATTGCATTTCATGATGATTATTTTATTGCATTTATTTTGTTTATACATATAAAATTGTGTGTAATTTAGAAATCAAACTAAATAATGATAATAAAAAAAAAAACATTTAAAACGAATAAAAAAAAACTACTGAAATTATTGAAAACATTGTAAAAAAAAAATGTTGCCATGGATTTGAAATGTGGTTTGCCATTCTTTTTGTGGTTGTAAGAATATATATGTAAAACTGCGAATAAAAAATGGTTAGTTATTTAAATAAAAAATGTAATTTATACGCCAAAAGGGAAGAATACAATAATTTTTACAAAATTAACGGCAAAACTTTAAACATTTATGAGAAGCTTTATCAATTTGTATTAAACTTTCCAGTGGCTAAAATACAGGTTGGTGGAAAAGTTGCTGCGCTCGAAATGAAAAAAATACTGTTTTTGTTACGAAATATATTTTTTTATTCAATATAAACTCCTAGAAGCTCAATACACTTGTTCCAATGATCTTTCAATAATATTATCCCATCCTTATAATGGTTTTCCGGAAGCTCTGCAAAATAACCGTCTACGGCTGCTATGGCCTCTTCATTCGACGAAAAATGCTTTCCACGAAGGAATTGTTTGAGATTTCTGAAGAGATAGTAGTCACTGGGAGCCAAATCTGGTGAATACGGTGGATGTTCAAGCAAATTCGTACTTTAATTCTTTGAATTTAGCCATCGTCAAAACACTTGTGAGCAGGTGCATTGTCTTGATGAAAAATGATTTTTTTTCTTCTTTAAACCACGTCTTTTCTCACGAATTTTTTCATCCAGCTGATCCAAAAGGCTGCAATAATATTCAGAGTTGATTGTTTTACATTTCTGAAGATAATCAATCAACAAAATTCCTTTTGCATCCCAAAAAACTGATGCCATAACCTTCTTTACTGATCGTTGTGACTTCACCTGCTTTGGAGCTGAACAACCTGCTTCAGTCCACTGTAAACGTTCTTGTTTCAATTTAGGATCATGGTGGTAGATCCAAGTCTCATCCATAGTTATAAAACGACGCAAGAAGTCGGTTTTATTCGGCTTAAAACGCTCCAAATTACGCTGAGAAATTTGTTTTCGATCCAGTTTTTGTTGAATTGTTAATGTGTGCGGCACTAACTTTCTACACAGTTTTTTCATACGTAATTCTTCATGTAAAATATGTAGTACTCGTTCGTCTGAGATGCCTATGGCATTAGCAATTTCACGCTTAGTCAAACTTGGATCTTCACTAACCATATTATGTAGCTGCTCAATGATTTCTGCTGTGGTTGCAGTTTTTGGTCGTCCTTCGCGTGGATCGTCTTTAAGGCTGGTACGACCACGTTTAAATTCACCAGCCCAAAATTCGCGGTGCGTTTTGAAGGTGAGGACTCCTTATACACTTCTAACAATTGTTCATAAATTTCCTTTGCTTTTAAACCCTTCAAAACAAAGAATCTAATGACTGCACGATATTCAATTTTTTCCATATTAAAAAAAATCAATGACACGTCAACTTCAAATGGCTTGTAAACAAAGAAAGAATTGACAGAATGACTTGCAACTTTGCATGTGTTCTCAGGACAGTTATACCAAATTGAGAAAAAAAAGTTTAGCGCTAGCAGTGCCATCTCTTGGTGAGCGCAGGAACTTTTCAACCAACCTGTACAAAACCAAAAATATGCAACAGTTTATTTGAACCAGACAACTAGTACTGGTAAAAAAAAAATCAAATCAAGCAGAAACAACATTAAATTTAATAAAAACAGCCTTGAATTAAAACTTAATTTGTTTTCTTTTAAATTTATATACATTTCCACTTATTTTTAAAATGTGAAAACAAAATCTTTAATGTTGACATATCAATTTTCTTTCAAACTAATTGTAAAACTATAGTTTGGAAATTACAATTTAAGAACTGTAAACAGGGAGCAAAATTGGTACTAATGTGGTATACGCAAAACTAGATTTTTTATCAATAGTTCTCTATCAATTAATAATTACACAGATAAAAAACAAAGGATTTTCTCAAGCAACGTAGAATGGACTGATAGTTTTTTTTTCCTACACTCAGAAAAAAAAGTTTGTAGAAAAATTTGTAAACAGTTTTCATACCACTTTACTATTTTTGTACTGATTTTTAGTAAAAAAAAAATATTATTTAACAAAACTTTTTGCTATTTACATTTTACAAATTTTACAGAATTTTTACAGAATATTTACAAATTTTTGTTGCTAATTTTAGAAATTATTTTACAAATGTTTGAAAACCGATTTGCTAAAATTAGCAAAAAAAAATTTACTAATTTAAAAAAGTGGATATTGAAGGAAATGTTATTTCTAATTAAAACTTACACCTACATAGTTAAATTGTCTTAAAATGTTACATAGAAGGGATCGGAAGTGAAGATACCCCGACTCATGTCTAAAAATAGGACATCCACTTAAAAAAGCACTAAAAAGTTTTTTTTTTAAACTTAAAAGTAAAAAAAATTGACTAAAAAGGTTTTTAAAACAGAAATTTTTCAAATTAAAACAAAATGATAAGTTTGTTTATGTTTTTTAAAATTTTTAAGCCCTTGGAATTTTTTTTATTTTGTTTAAAATATTTTTTGAAAAATAAATAAAATAAAAAATATTAATGCTCGATAAAAAAAAAATAAATTTGAAATTTTGTTTTAATATTAATAATATTTAGTAAATTTTTTTTGCTGATTTTAGCAAACAGATTTAAAATTACACTTTACAAAATTTAGTAGCGGCAGCAAATATTTTCTACAAATTTCATTGCACTACACTTCAGCAGAAATGTGTTGCTAAGATTAGCAAAAAAATACCTCTGGGCTCAAATTAGCAAAATTTCCCGTAATAACAGCAACATTTTTAGTTGCCATTACACACTTTTTTTGCTGAGTAGATAATTAAATTCATTAACTAAATGATATTTAAAATTTGTTGTGTTAATGATTTTTTCACAAAGGGTTCAAAATAATTATTTTGAAAACTAGTTTTGTAATAATAAGTCTTAAATCTGGTGAATTTGTTGATAGTTAATAATTACAATTTTTAATAAAAATAACTATTACTGTTGACTGCAAAAATTTTATGAGTATATCAAAATTGACAATAAAATTTTCCAAATAAATGAAACGTTTTTACTTTTTCCATTTTTACTTTTTTCATATGGCAAAGTAATGTGTAACTACAAAATTAAATAATTTTATAAAAAAAAGAAAATGAGAATTACAAAAAGAAACGAATTTATTACAAAGAAAATTTATAAAACATTTAATAACTGCAAATGTCAACTGTCGAATAATCTTAACGGAAAATAACTAAAATTACCGTTAAAATATAACTATTTGTTAAAAAAATATTCTGGAAGTACACTCAAAAAAGTTTGTCAATTACTAAATGACAATTGTTTTTGTAGTAATTAGTAATTGTTGTTTTTTTTAACTGAAATTACAATTATTTTCCTTGGCAAAATACGAAACAACTATTATTAAATGTATAAAAATATACAACTACCAAAAAAATGCATTTTTAAAATAATATTTTTATTTTATTTCAGAAAATTAATCCTTAACTGCCGTTGCGATCCAGTTTACCAGGTAAGTTTTTTTGATATAAATTATAAATATTATTTTAAGACCCAGGGACCCAGTTATTGATGAAACTGGGTCCCTTCAGAAATATCTGTTATATTAATACTATGTTAAAAAAATTAAAATCTTTTAAAATTTGACCTTTGACCTTAAACAGTGTCAATTTAGTTAGTATATCTCCATTATTGCCATAATTTAAAGGATTGACGCATGTTGTTATATTGTTTTGGAATTTGTGAAAACAAATGGTAAACTTGCCTTAAAGCTAAATAAGTGACAAAAATTGCGGTTTTCTCGAAATCCGCTAAAATAAAAACGCTGTCCTCGCCAAACGAAAAATAAAAAATAACTACAATTTTAGGCATTTTTAATCCCTTATATGTGATTAATAAAACCTTAAAAAAATCGTTGTTTTTTTGAAATTCCTTAAAAAAAAAAAAATTAAATTAGTCAGTGTTTAAAAATTCTGTAGTGCAATTCTAACTTTTTTACGATTTTACTGATTTCGTTAACTAACGATAGTTGTCGGTTGACTTACCGATAAAGCTATTCTATATTTTTTTTTTAAATTATTGACAAGACATACCGAAAATAGTTGCCCAAGAAACATTTTTACGAACTCTCCGATACGTACGGATTCATGAATCCGGCTTCAACTGCACGTTTACGGACCGTAAATACGTATCCGTCAAAGCTTGTACGTAAACGGAAAATTAACTGACCGTATAATTGAATTTTCGAAAACAATACGTTTTGACTCCGTTTTGGTGCATCCGTTTCTATATCGTCAAATACGGTTTTCCTCGGATTTCATTAGTTTTTCTTCCGCTGCTTTTGAATTAGTTTTGGTGTCAAAAACGAATAAAAAAACATGTTTGTAATCATTATACGTGTCGCGCGCTAAAGTTTAGATAAAAACAGATGCTCTCTTACATCTAATACCGAAAATAAATTTAAGTAATATCTATGAGGTAAATATTTATAAAATTTAAAACAAATTTTTTAGCGGTGTGCTCAAATTTATGCAATTTTGCAAATAAAAATATTGTCTGCCATTTTGTAATAGATTTTGTTAAAAAATGTGCAAATTTGCGTTGCATCATTTCGTAAACGCCACCAATTAAACCTAAATTAAAATTTTGTTGTATTTTTTTGATGATATTCAATGGGCCATAACCGCAGCGATGAATAGAGATGCAAGTTATTCTGGAGATGAGTATTTCATTTAATTAAATTTGAAAAAAATTTTTTTATATATTTTTAATTTTATCAGGCTCGAGATCATAATTTTTATTTGTTATTTTATAAATAAATTTAAAGAAAAAAAAAACTATAATTTGTTATTCAAAATTAAAAAATTTAGCCATTTACATAAATCTGTTTTTTGTTGGAAAAACGGTACAAATACAAACCGAATACGGAGCCGTAAACGATTCGTCATTGACGAACTTTCAACGGACAACTCCGTTTTTCATTCAATATCGGTCCGTAAACGGTCCGTCATTGACGGACTTTCAACGGACAACTCCGTTTTTCATCCGATATATTCGTCCGTAAACGGTCCATCATTGACGGTATATAAACGGGTTCGAATCAGTTTCGATGTTACTCAACATCCGTTTTCTGGTCCGTATACGGTATGTAACGGAGTTGGATTCCGTTTATGACGGACCGAAAACGGAACGTATTATTTGTTGGGTGTTAATTTAAAATTTGTTTGCTTTGAAATTTTAAAAAGTAACCACAAAAATCGTAAACTTAAACTTCAAAAAAATTTCTGTAGTTAGTTAACGATTTTGTTGTTAGTTATCGAATTTTGATAATGTGACTATCGAATTTTGTCCTTAAAATGTTACGGAATCTCACTACTGATCTATGTGGAATTTATTTAAAACATGTTAACAAAATACAAGATGAAACATACTTCTCACCTAAGTATATTGGAATTAAAATGATAAAAAAAATGTTGTTGTTGTAATAAATTTTAAAGTTTGCGATCGAATTTTTTGACGCATTAATTGCCGGGGGAAGTTTTCATAACTGTTTTTCATTCTTCTTTAATCATTTTAATTCAAACTCGTTTAAAATAAATAAAAATTTTGAGAAAATTAATAAAAAGTCATATTTTCTCCTTGTAATAACTTGGTTTTACAACCAATTGAACATTTCTAGGGGTGGGAATGGTCAATCCTTTCCATTTTTTTCTCCATACCAGCTTAGAGAATCCTAATGAACATACATGATCCTGCATGGACTTGTATATGATCATTCATTGGAATACATGGCCATATACGTCCATCTCATATATGACCAAATATCTTTGGATTCAATATGATGGGGTATATGGCCGTATATGATCATGCATGTATAATATAAGAGCATCTATGATCATATATAACCATATACAGACATATGCCCTCAAATTTCGGATCCAAAAATATATATGTTCATATATGAGATCATATATCACATATTGAACCATGCATAGACGCATGTATATGACCATAAATTCCCATGTATGATCATACATAATCCCATGTATGATCATGTATGTTTTTATATATATTTCGATTTTTACATGGATAGGGGTAACATATATTTTTAAATATTTAGTTTAAATTATATTTACAATTTTTTTTACATTCATGGAACTTTTTTTTTTATTATTTAAACAACGGCATATTTATATGTCACTTGTAATTGCCATATTTAGAAAATTTTATCACGTTCAAATTTCTATTATTGGCGCGTTAAACTTAAAAGTTTTTGTTTTTTATTTTTGCTTATGTTGCCAATTTTATAAGAAATACTATCCTAGATACCATTGTATGTATTTCAAATATGAAGTTAAATATGATAAAAAAAAAATTACAATTTATATCTCAGCAGGGAGGTAGTTGGTTAAAACAAAAGAAGAACTTGTTTTTTTTTTTATATATATAAATATTTATATCCACAAGATACTTGGTCGTATAAAATACTTCGTTGTCGTCGTTATATCGCGATGTTTTTATTTACAAGTAGCTTTTTACGTTTTATTAAAAGCTTGCTGTTTTTTGTATAGCAAACACTTTTAAAGCCTCTAGCTTCGTTTAGTGAATGTCTTAAAACTAGTCTTCGTTTGGTAAGCTACGCACGAACAACAAACAAAATTTTTGTAAAAAAAAAAACTGAACGCACGCGTTCGCGTTTTATTAACTGCATTAAATTCAATGTAACGTCTTCAGTACGTTTTACGCTGGTGATTTAAAAAGTTATTGAACGGTAGTCTATAGATTTTGTTATTGTGGTGTTTTGAAGAAAAATATTTTTTGACTGTTTTTGAAGTTGTTGCATTTAAGTCCGGTTTTACAACAATTTAAGTTGGTTATTTTTATGTGGTTGGTATTTGGGAGTCTACTAGTTTTCTTTTTTTTTTTTTTTTTTGGTGCAATCTGTAGCTGCATAAAAAATTTTCTAAAAACAAAATTCCAAACAATTCAATAGCCCCCTAATGACATATAATAAGTTAAAAAGTTAAAAAGTTTTATTAAATAATATATTTAAAATAAAAAAAAAATTAAATAGCTTACCAAATTATGGCTTAAAATACTGATTTATATAACATTATTATAAAACATTAATATTAAATCAAAACTTGTTTATATTTATACGCTTTGAAGTGTCAAATTTAAATTAAAATTTATCATATTATTACGGATTTATTGCAGTTAATAGCGGATTTTTTTTAAACACTTATTGGGATTATTTTATCATTTAAAAACGTTTAATTGAAGAAAGGTAAGTCAATCGGTCATTAAGATAATATTATTACAAATTAGTTTATGATTACTTAAAATAATTTAAGTAAAAAAAAATGTGATCGCTAACAGCAAACCAAACGATGCGCCGCAAATTCGACATAATGAATACTATTTCTGTGTATATGTGATATGAAAACAGGGCGTTTATATAAGATAGATACAATTTTATGGATGAAAATATATAAAATGCAAAGAGAAAAAAATTCCGAATTAATTTGAATTAATATTTTAGTTTTTAACGAATATTTTTAAATTAAGTATGACTGTAGTTAAAATGAATTTTTTCATATTTAAACTAGATTTTGTGTTTAACATTATTATTGAGAAAAAAAATCCGAATTAATTTGAATTAATGAAATTTTTCATATTGAAACTAGATTTTGTGTTTAACATTATTATTGAGAACAAAAATCCAAATTAATTTGAATTAATATTTTAGTTTTTAACGAATATTTTTAAATTAAGTATGACTGTAGTTAAAATTAAATTTTTCATATTTAAACTAGATTTTGTGTTTAACATTATTATTGAGAAAAAAAATCCGAATTAATTTGATTTAATATTTTAGTTTTTAACGAATATTTTTAAATTAAGTATGACTGTAGTTAAAATTAAATTTTTCATATTTAAACTAGATTTTGTGTGTTTACATTATTATTGAGAAAAAAAAATCCGAATTAATTTGAATTAATATTTTAGTTTTTAACGAACATTTTTAAATTAAGTATGACTGTAGTTAAAATGAACTTTTTCATATTTAAACTAGATATTGTGTTTAACATTATTATTGAGAAAAAAAATCCAAATTATTTTGAATTAATATTTGAGTTTTTAACGAATATTTTTAAATTAAGTATGACTGTAGTTAAAATTAACTTTTTTATATTTAAACTAGATTTTGTGTTTGCATTGTAAAAATAAGTGCAAAAATGTTGAGATAAATGAAAAAGAAAATCAACTTAGTTTAAGTTATTTAATTAAAAGATTTACAATAATGGAGTACTCAACTCTACAAGAAGAGAGAAACAAAATTCTCAAGGCTTTCAAATTCCAAAAAATAAAATCCACTTTGGAGAATCTACTGTTTCTATTTGATTCCAAATTTTTTTTTCCTTGGGTATTGTAAAAAATCTTATATGCAAAGGTTAGCCGCACGTTGGGCGCCATTATTTTACGAGCCCTTTTTTTAACATACACTCACCAAAAAGAGTTTGTAAATGTAAATAGCAATAGTTTGTAAAATGTAAAAAGCAAAAAAAATTTACTAAATAATATTTTTTTTTTATCAAAAATCAGTACAAAAATAGTAATGTGGGATTAAAAACCGTCTACAAATTTTTCCACTAACTTTTTTCTCTGAGTGTAAGTTCCATTTTGTACCACAAGTGGCATCGTTCAAAAGCCATACAATACACATAGTAAAAATCATAGTTAAATCAATTATTATATTAGTATTTTACAAACATTTTTAAATTAAGTACAAATCTTATCAAAATAAATACAATTCTAGTTAAAATAAAATTTTTCTTATTTAAATTAATATGTCAATATTTAGGACTTTGTTTTTGCATTTGAAAACTAAGTAGAAATATTTCTATTCAGGTTTGTTTTTTTCGAATTTTATATCTATATCTAAAACTACTTGTAAAGAAAACGATTATCACTACTTACCTGACTTTTCTTTATTTTTTGTAAACAAATACATTTGGGACCGCCTTTGTGCGAAAGCTGTTTTTTTATATTGACTTCGCGGGTACTCGAAATACAGCAATTATATTATTTGCCCACATAATTTATTTGTTAGCTTTTGTTGTTTTAAAAAAAAAAATATTTTAAAATTGCAAATATTTTTATGACAAATATTTTATTTTACATTTAAAAGAGAAACGCTAATAATTTCCCAGACTTGGCAGCATTTTTATACATTCTTATTTTTTAAGTAGCTATAACTATAACTACTTAGCAAGTCTTTATCTACTTAAATTTGTATGGAATTTTTATATAAAATTCTAAATACAAACCTTATATTACAAAAAAAAAAACAAATTTAGCTAAATTTCAAAATTGCTTTTATTTAAATTAATGTTGTTGCTTGGTGATTTTAAAATATATTTTTCTATATGCATAGATTTAGCTCGGGACTATTGAAAATTTTTAATACAACGCATAAGCAGAATAAATTAATTTTATTTTAGTATTTAAGTAATAAAGGCCCGATTATTGAATTTTCAGCTAACGTTCCACAGAAAAATAAATTTTAAAATCAAGCACAAATGACTTAACAGAATTAGCTTTAAAATCAAAAAAATAAATATTGTTTTATTTTTAATTTAAGTATTTTTCTACTTTTTTTTACAAGAGTCATATTTACTTTAACAACATTCATACTTAATTTAAAAATATTCGTAAACAATATTATGTTAATTTAAATGTTATAAAATAATTGTTTTAACTATGTTTTTTCTCCCTGTGTTCGTTGCGAAAACGAGACTAAATATGTTAAAATTCTAAAATTTATTTAACAAATAGTAAACAATTATTTGTTGTACTCAAAATCCCTATACGGATTTCATTCTTGCCCTCACGAAAACATCAGAGGTGATTTTATTTAACAAGAGTCATATTTACTTTAATAAGATTCATATTTAATTTAAAAATATTTGTTAAAAATATGTTAATTAAAATATTTTATAATAATTGTTTTACAACTATGTTTTTTCTCTGTGTACGTTGCGAAAAGGAGAATTTATTTAACAAATAGTAAACAATTATTTGTTGTACTCTAATTCCCTATAAGAATTTCATTCTTGCCCCAGGGAAACATCAGAGGTTATTTTATTTTAAGAAATTCAAACTTAATTGTGTGAATATTATGAAGCATTTAGAAATTGATTTATACAGACATCCAAAAAACTTGGGTAAAAAAAAAACTTGTTAAGAAGGCGATAAAGGCATTTACCTTTAAAATAACTTATTTAATTTAAGAATTTTCAACTGTTCCAGTCATTCCAGCGCTTCTCTAACATTTCAATATCTTTCTTGTAGAACGATATACACTCACCAAAAAAATTCTGTATTGGCAACTGAAAATTTTGCTATTATTACGGGAAATTTTGCTAATTTGAGCCCAGCGGTATTTTTTGCTAATCTTAGCAACACATTTCTGCTGACGTGTAGTAAAATGAAATTAGTAGAAAAATTAGTAGCTGCTACTAAATATTAGTATACTTTTTATAAAGTGGAATTTAAAATCTGATTGCTAAAATCAGCAAAAAAATACTAATAAAGGGTGTCCCAAGAAGAACGCAATTTTTAAATTTTAAATAAAACACAGATATTTAAAAAGAAATCGTGAAACTTTATTATATCGTAAAGTAGACAGAATGAGGTTATGTATGGAACAATATATCGTGCAGATGGCCGCCGCGGCTTTGCTGGCATGCACGCGATCTTTTAATGAAATTTTCAATGACCGTTTTGCATGAATGCTGCGGTATTTCATTAATGCAGCGTCCAATTTCCTCTTTTAAGGCTTGAGTCGTCGTCGGCTTATTCGCGTAAACCATCGACTTCAAAAAACCCCAAAGAAAAAAATCTAATGGTGTTAAATCGCACGATCTAGGCGGCCAATTCTGATCTCCAAAACGCGAAATAACACGACTGGGAAATGACTGATGCAGCAATTGAATTGTTTCTCTGGCTGTATGACATGTGGCGCCGTCTTGTTGGAACCACATGCCCTCCACATTCATTTCTTCAATTCTAGGCAAGAAAAAACTGGTTATCATTTCACGATACCGAACACCATTGACTGTTTGCGCTTGACCTGCCTCATTTTCATAAAAAAAAGGTCCAATGATTCCTCCAGCCCAAAAACCACACCACACAGTGACACGTTGAGGATGCATTTGCTTCTCGTGAATCACTCGAGGATTTTCCTCACCCCAAATGCGACAATTCTGCCTATTGACGAAGCCATCAAGATGAAAATGGGCCTCGTCACTGAAGATGATTTTATCGGCAAAATCAGCATTTTCATGTTGTCTCTCCAATACCCAATTAACGAACTCCCTTCGCTGTCCATGGTCAGCTGGCTTCAGTTCCTGAGTCAATTGAACTTTGTATGCATGAAGATGCAAATCTTTCGTCAAAATTCGCTGCAAAGTGGATTTGGAGACACCAATTTGCTGAGCTCGGTGTCGAATTGAGGTGGATGGAGTTTGAGCGACATCATCACGTGCAGCTGCGACATTTTCGGTCGATCGACCTGGCCGATGGCGCGTTGTTGTCTTTACATCACTAACAGACCCAGTTTCGGCAAATTTATCCATTAATCTCTTTAAAGTTGACTCTTTTGGAGCATTATTGTGACCCCAAATTGATCGCAATTTGCGAACTGTAGCCGCAAAACTTTCACCATTTTGGTAAAACAATTTCACAATGAGAATGCGTTGTTCATTCGTGTAGCGCTCCATTTTTACTAACCTCGTACCTTCTACTAGCAAACAATAACAATTGTTCAAATGTCAAACAATGACACTTCGAATGTTGCCAGATTTAAAAATTGCGTTCTTCTTGGGACACCCTTTATTTAGTACAAAATTTTAAATTTATTTTTTTATCAAGCATCAATTTTTTTTTTTTTACTTTATTTATTTTTTTTCCAAAAAAATATTTTATAAAAAATTAAAAAAAAAATTCAAAGGCTTAAAAATCTAAAAAATTGTTAAAACATAAACGAATTAATCATTTTGTTTTAATTTGGTAATTTCTGTTTTGAAAAATATTTTAGTAAATTTTTTTCACTTTTAAGGTAAAATTTTAATCGTTTTTAGGGCTGATTTTTAGAACTAAAAAAACTTTTTAGTGCTATTTTAAGTGGATGTCCTACTTTTAGACATGAGTCGGCATCTTCACTTCCGATCCCTTCTTTTTTAATCTATGTACATAACATTTTAAGGCAATTTAAGTTTGTAGGTGTAAGTTTTAATTATAAATAACACATTTCCTTCAATATTCACTTTTTTAAAATTAGTACATTTTTTGGTAATTTTAGCAAATCGGTTTTCAAACATTTCTAAAATAATTTCTGAAATTAGCTACACAAATTTGTAAATATTCTGTAAAAATTCTGTAGTTTGTAAAATGTAAATAGCGAAAAGATTTGCTTAATAATATTTTTTTTTTGACTAAAAATCAGTTCAAAATTAGTAAAGTGAGATTGAAAACTGTTTACAAATATTTCAACTAACATTTTTTTTCTGAGTGTATCTTTGGCGTCAACATAGGCGTTTGTTTCGACGATCACCTCTCCACATTCCAAATCTCTTTTCGGTGAACATTTTTTTAGGTCTGCACACAAGTAAAAGTTGCTGGAATCTGTAGTATAGGGTGTGTTCAGAAGCAATTTGAACTCTAATTCTACCAATTTTTTCATTATATGTAGACTCTGTTGGTGTTGGTGTACTATTAGCACACGCGAAATTTACTTCGAAAACAGCTTCCTCATAGACAAATCGTCAGCATGTTGTTAGCTTGACCCATTGACCATTTTCGAAAAAAAAGGAATAGATTATAAAGACTTTGGCGTATGGGTCAAACCAATAATAAGCTGATGAAATGTTATTGCAAAATAAATTCTACTCATTTCTTTATATTTATAGTGTCAGCTGGTCAGCTTATTATCGATATGACTCACCGACCATTTTCGAAAAAAATCGAGTTAGGAATGCATTACATATATAAAGTTAATATCCTTTTTCTGATTCCGAAATCTGTTTCTCAATATTTTTTATCATAGCATACAAAAAATCAAAAACTTAAACTTTCTTTTGGCGTATGGGTCAAAGCAGCTGGAGGTTTACAGTTTGCTAAAACGTTTGTGTAGACTTTTTTTTTGAGGTTTTCCGTTATAACATCCTCTTTAGGGGGACCAGCACCTCGTTTCTGTATTTCTTGCATTGATAAAGTTTTCGCAAAAAAAATATATAAAACGCAACCTTGTTCTGCTTTCAATAGGGTGAGTCACAGGCAATTAAATATATATTTATTTAAAGCAGATAATAAGGCGCTGTATTCTTGTTATTTATCTAATAAGAAATTTTACAAAATTAAATGTGCCACAGCTTTTTAAAATAGAAGCTCAAAAAAGAAATTCCCAATAAAAATGCAATCAACTTTATTATATATTAAGTCACCTTGTATACAATAGGGTGACTATAAATTTCTCAATGCGAAAACTTTTCGCATCAGATACAGAATCAGGGTGCAGAGGGTGGCACATCATCAGTGTTAAATGTTAAATGTGCCACAGCTTTTTAAAATAGAAGCTCAAAAAAGAAATTCCCAATAAAAATGCAATCAACTTTATTATATATTAAGTCACCTTGTATACAATAGGGTGACTATAAATTTCTCAATGCGAAAACTTTTCGCATCAGATACAGAATCAGGGTGCAGAGGGTGGCACATCATCAGTGTTCGTAAGACGATATTTAAATTCAGCAAATCAATTAATAATGGTAGATTTTCCTGGTGCGAAGTCCGGATAAGCTTTTGTTTCAACGGTGTTTTTTTTTATCAAAAACTAATTTTTTTTAAATTTCTTTATATTCCATTGTTTTGAAAATAAAAAAGTTGTTTCACTAAAAGCACTGTAAATCTTGAACCAAACGTCAGATCGTCATAAAATGGTTTGAACAGTGGGAAAAAGCGATATGCAAAATTTATTTACTGTGAAAAAGTAATTTTGGATATCGCTTTTCCACTGAATGGTTGATATATATCCCAGCAAAAATAAATGGAAATGATTCTTAAGGAATTAAATTTTCTTTGATTCCAAAGTATCGCTTAGTTCTGATTTTCCTCTTCCAAAGCAGTTATTTTTCACAACTTCCAAAAATGTGAATTTAAATGATATTTAACACTTTCCAAATCTATGACGGGTAACATATTTTACAAACAACCAAAGTTAAAAATAAATCATAGATATTTCTATATAAATTTGACTCTTATAACTATGGTTTAAGTTTAAGTGATTTGTTGCAATCTTTAACTTACAATTTACCAGATTTTTAGATTATGAAAATGAGGCTAAGGCCCGATTACTGATGTCCTGTTAAAATCAAAATTAAAAATTAATATTTTGGGATCATCAAAGATCTCATTGTTTACTAAATTATAAGAAGGGCTTTAGATGCAGTGAAAAATTATCATAAAAGAAAACTTCTACCCCATGACACCTCTATGTAAAAATCATTGGTTCTGATCCAAATTTTCACAACACCGGAATCAAAATCACTGCTTCTTTTTCTCTTCTCTTGCTACTTTTTTTTTTGCTGGGATATGTTAGCCTGTTTAAACCATGAGTTGTTGTGGGTTGGGGGTTCAGAATGAGGCTGACGATCTAGCGCTGATTGATAATCACAATATTTTCCATCTTTTCGAACTCGAAAATTTCTAAATAAAATTAGTTTTTAATCATTTTTAAATTTAAATTTATTTAATGTGAAATTTCTTTTTCTGAATTGCAAACAAAACTTTATCGATTTTGTTTTTTTTTTTTAATTTATTTTGATTGCGTAACTACCCATACACTATACAATATTATTGTGCATCCATTTTTTTTTTTTTTTTTTTGGAAAAAAAAATTATCATTGTGTATCTCATACTGAAAGATTGCACAATAATTGGAAAAAAGAAAAGTTAAATATATTTTGTAATGTTTTCTTCAGTTTTAGAATCCCTCCTAAATAGAAGAAAACAACTGTGCCATATTTTTGTGAAAAAATATTGTACAATTTATTGCACAATAATATTGCAAGGTGTATAAGTGCCCTGAAAATCAAATGATTTTATGCTGATTGGGGGAAAAATACAAATTTTTCAAAGGGCGTAAGTGTTTGAAATTCAACATATCGCATTAAGAAAGTTGTGTGTTTTTTTTTACAAACTGGTTCTTAATCGTTTCATAGAAAAACGCATACATATTTTGAAAATTTAAACACTTTCACAAATTTTGGAATTAGTATAGTTAAACTTATGTTTATAATATAAACTACATTGTTTAATCCAAATTTTAAAATATGTTAATTATATTTTATTTTTTCAAAAATTATCAAATCATTTTAAATAATTACTACAATAAAAATAATTACTACAACAAAAAAAAAACACAATTTCCTTCCAGTATGAAGTCATATTAACTATACATTCATTCATATTTGCAATATTACAATGTGAGCACTTAAAAGGGTGATTTTTTTGCTATTTGGGTTTTTAGTGTTAAAAAAAAAGATTCCTGACAGGTGGCAATGTCAAAAATGCTGAGTAAGGTTCGCCAGTTCATCATGAATAGACCAACAAACGAACAACGCTTGCAAATCATTGAATTTTATTAATAAAATTTGTGCTGTATAAGAAATGTGTTTCAATTGAAAAATTGTCTTTAGCGAGGAAGCTTATTTTTGGATCAATGGTTATGTCAACAAACAGAATTGCCGAATTTGGTGTGAAGAGCAGCCAGATGTAGTTCAAGAGTTGCCAATGCACCCTGAAAGATGCACTGTTTGTAAGCCGGCGGCCGTACTTCTTTAAGAACCATGAAAATCGCAACGTTACAGTCAATGCAGCAAGGTACCTTGCGATGATTACCGACTTTTTTTTTGTCCAAAATAGAAGAATTGGACTTGGTTGACCTGTGGTTTAAACAAGATGGTCCCACATGTCACACAGCATGCAATACCACACTCAGAGAAAAAAGTTAGTGGAAAAATTTGTTAACGGTTTTCAATCCCACTTTACTATTTTTGAACTAACACATTTGTTATTGTTTCCCATGAAAAATTTGTACTTAACTGTTGGTTCAATTTTAACTAACCATTCAGTAATCCGGCCTTTAAAATAATATTAATTTA
The DNA here is from genome assembly GCA_949748255.1 of Eustalomyia histrio. NCBI lineage: Eukaryota > Metazoa > Arthropoda > Insecta > Diptera > Anthomyiidae > Eustalomyia > Eustalomyia histrio. The sequence continues at coordinate 142,990,769 of OX456525.1, forward strand.
TTCTGCACATGCATTGCATTTAAATTTTCACATAGTACCGAGCTTAAACTATGCACACAGAAAACAATATTTTAAAATCACAAAGCAACAACATTAATTTAAATAGAAGCAATTTTAAAATTTAACTAAGTTTGTTTTTTCCTAATTAGTTTTCAAATGCAAAAACAAAGTTCTAAATATTGACATATTAATTTAAATAAGAAAAATTTTATTTTAACTAGAATTGTATTTACTTTAATAAGATTTGTATTTAATTTAAAAATGTTTGTAAAAAATTAAGATAATAAATGATTTAACTTTTGGCCTTTTTCTCTGTGTACTGTGTGGCTCTTAAACGATGCCACTTGTGGTACAAAATAGAACTTACACTGAGAGAAAAAAGTTAGTAGAAAAATTTGTAAACGGTTTTCAATCCCACTTTACTATTTTTAAACTGATTTTTAGTAAAAAAAAATTATTATCAAGCAAATCTTTTTGCTATTAACATTTTACAAACTACAAAATTTTTACAGAATATTTACAAATTTGTGTTGCTAATTTCAGAAATCATTTTACAAATTTTTGAAAACCGATTTGCTAAAATTACCAAAAAAAAATTTACTAATTTAAAAAAAATAGATATTAAAGAAAATGTTATTTCTAATTAAAACTTACACCTACAAACTTTAATTGCCTTAAAATGTTACATATATTTAAAAAAATGGATCGGAAGTGAATATACCGACTCATGTCTAAAAATAGGACATCCACTTAAAATAGCACTGAAAAAGATTTTTGGTTCTAAAAATCAGCCGCCCTAAAAACAATTAAAATATGACCTTTAAAGTAAAAAAAAAATTTACTAAAATATTTTTAAAAACAGAAATTATCAAATTAAAACAAAATAATAAATTCGTTTATGTTTTTACAATTTTTAAGCCTGATTTTTTTTTATTTTGTCTCAAAATATTTTTTGAAAAAAATAAATAAAATTAAAATATTTTGATGCTCGATAAAAAAAAAATTGAAATTTTGTACTAATAATTAAAATATTTAGTTAATTTTTTTGCTGATTTCAGCCAACAGATTTTAAATTTTACTTTACCAAAAGTTTACTAAAATTTAGTAGCGCCTCATAATTTTTTCTACAAATTTCAATGTAAAGGGTGTTCCAAGAAGAACGCAATTTTTAAATCTGGCAACATTCGAAGTGTCATTGTTTGACATTTGAACAATTGTTATTGTTTGCTAGTAGAAGGTACGAGGTTAGTAAAAATGGAGCGCTACACGAATGAAATTGTGAAATTGTTTTACCAAAATGGTGAAAGTTTTGCGGCTACAGTTCGCAAATTGCGATCAATTTGGGGTCACAATAATGCTCCAAAAGAGTCAACTGTAAAGAGATTAATGGATAAATTTGCCGAAACTGGGTCTGTTAGTGATGTAAAGACAACAACGCGCCATCGACCAGGTCGATCGACCGAAAATGTCGCAGTTGTACGTGATGATGTCGCTCAAACTCCATCCACCTCAATTCGACACCGAGCTCAGCAAATTGGTGTCTCCAAATCCACTTTGCAGCGAATTTTGACGAAAGATTTGCATCTTCATGCATACAAAGTTCAATTGACTCAGGAACTGAAGCCAGCTGACCATGGACAGCGAAGGGAGTTCGTTAATTGGGTATTGGAGAGACAACATGAAAATGCTGATTATGCCGATAAAATCATCTTCAGTGACGAGGCCCATTTTCATCTTGATGGCTTCGTCAATAGGCAGAATTGTCGCATTTGGGGTGAGGAAAATCCTCGAGTGATTCACGAGAAGCAAATGCATCCTCAACGTGTCACTGTGTGGTGTGGTTTTTGGGCTGGAGGAATCATTGGACCTTTTTTTTATGAAAATGAGGCAGGTCAAGCGCAAACAGTCAATGGTGTTCGGTATCGTGAAATGATAACCAGTTTTTTCTTGCCTAGAATTGAAGAAATGAATGTGGAGGGCATGTGGTTCCTACAAGACGGCGCCACATGTCATACAGCCAGAGAAACAATTCAATTGTTGCATCAGTCATTTCCCGGTCGTGTTATTTCGCGTTTTGGAGACCAGAATTGGCCGCCTAGATCGTGCGATTTAACACCATTAGATTTTTTTCTTTGGGGTTTTTTGAAGTCGATGGTTTACGCGAATAAGCCGACGACGACTCAAGCCTTAAAAGAGGAAATTGGACGCTGCATTAATGAAATACCGCAGCATTGAAAATTGAAAATTTCATTAAAAGATCGCGTGCATGCCAGCAAAGCCGCGGCGGCCATCTGCACGATATATTGTTCCATACATAACCTCATTCTGTCTACTTTACGATATAATAAAGTTTCACGATTTTTTTTTTAAATATCTGTATTTTATTAAAAATTTAAAAATTGCGTTCTTCTTGAGACACCCTTTACTACATGTCAGCAGATATATGTTGCTAAGATTAGCAAAAAATACCGCTGGGCTTCAATTAGCAAAATTTCCCGTTATAACAGCAAAATTTTCAGTTGCGATTATAGACTTTTTTTTTAGTGAGTGCATGAACCTATTGAGAGGCAAGTTTGGTGAGCAATTAATCTTACGTTTTGGAGCAAACCATTGGCCGCCAAGATCATGCGATTTTACCCCACTAGACTGATTTTTGTGGAGATACGTGAAGTCTCTCGGGTACAGGGACAAGCCAGCCACAATTCCAGCTCTGGAAGACAACATTACAGCTGTCATTGCTACGGCCGAAATGCTGGAAAAAGTATTAGAGTTCACTTATGGACCACCTACGGCATAGCGCCCGGCAACATTTACATGAAATAATTTATAAAAAGTAAATGGCAGGCATTCATTTATCGCTCCTCCAAATAAATATTTCATTTACTTTTTTAAATTTCCCGTATTTTTTTTCAATTTTCAAAACCCATACATTGAAAAAATTACCCTTTATTATAAGCTTGAATTTTATATCAAAAGCTACATTTAAGATTTCAAATTATATGCATTTTTAAATTTATTTTTTTTCTCTCGCAAACAAAAAACAACTAAATAAACTTTAAGTAGCACAAGAACAATAAAAAATCTACCGAAATAGACGATGGAGACGTTGAAAAAAAAATTAAAAAAAATATACATTCATGACAATTATTTTTAAACGTGTTGGGAATATTTTAAAATTCTAATGAATGTAACAAAAATACATATTAAGAGTAATCACAAGCTACCATCTAGTTACGTTGCCAACCTGACTATTGATAAGATGCTTTTCATTTACTGTCAGATCGATGGTGTATACAAACATTTCAGAAATTTAGGGAATAAACAAATACAAAAATTTTTGGGTTGGCAACGCAACTCTTTAATTTTATATTTACAAAATCATTTAAACATCCAAACAAATATAAATTAAATTTAAAAATTCTGTTGCCAAATATTTTTCTGTTATAATTGATCTTGTACAAGTTCACAATGAAGTTTTTGAATTTATAATATTTTAGACTGAAAGCCTGATTATTGAATTTAAAAATTTGTTTTTGTGGTGGAGGGTATAAAAACTGGTAAATTTTTTAATTAAGCCCTTTTTAGCCCTTTTTAACTGCTCGGCCAACGCTTTTTGCTTTTAAAAAGTTGACATCGCTGCTGTTTACTACATATTTTTTGACAAACAATTGCAAAATTGATAGAATCTATTAAAAATGACAGTTAATAGGCTATAAAGGCATTTACCTTTAAAATAACTAGAAATATTTATATTTTTAATTGTTAAAAACAACTAACATATGAAGTAAAAATAACTAATAATATCGTAAAAATAACTGACAAATTTTTAACTATAAAAATTTTCATACATATGGTGGTTATATATCGATTAGAGTACCGAAAACTGACATTTGTTGTCATTGTTTTCAAATGAGTGAAAAGAAATTATTCACATCGCCTTAAAGCTTTGCAAATTATTCGGAATCGGTATCTAGGCTAATAGGCTTTTTCCACTGACCTACATCTTGCATATTTCATCAATTTGCAAAGATGTTAACATCTTCCCATAAGAATTATAGAGGCCAAAAATTCTAAATCTTTCTACATCTGCAAAAGGCGATCCTTCCTCATTTAGTTCCATCTTACATCTTTCGTTATTTAAAATGTCATCACTAAACAAATGACATTAAAAAAATCGATTTTCTTTGTGCCATCACTAGCAAACTGACATTGCAGAAAACAAACAAAACCAAAAATTCTTCTTCATCATCTTCCAGAGTGGCCTTCAATATTTCAATGTAATGTATTAAAATTCGGGTTTGTTCTTGCAAAGCAACAACTACCCCAATGATTAATGCTTTCTCTAAATCCATTTTTCAATATTTTTTATTTTTAACAAAAATTATGCGTCTTTTTCTTATATTTTTTTGACAGCTGAATAAAAGACAGATCAAAGATTTTGCCAATGTAAATTTATGTTTCACGTTTTCAACATCTTCCATGCGTTTCACAAAGATGTTGTCTAGTGTAAATTTCCTATAAGCGATAATTAAAACAAATTAAAAACTTATATGGCGCCCAACTTAGTTACTGATGTTTACAAAGAGTCTTTCAACCATAATTGTAAATAAAACAGAAAGAAGTATCTATGACAATTATTTGTGAAACAAAATTCGGCCAAATGCTCGCCACGGCTTCGGTGGCATATCTCTATCCCATGGTCCATATTTTCTATGTTTAGTGTAAATAGAAAAAAAAAAAAAAGAAATATTTTAATTTAAAAAGTCTGACAATTAAAGGTTTTAGCAAATACAGTTTAGAACCAAGATAAACCAGTCGCCAAAGTGAAGAGTGTTGCCAACTAAAAATGTCACCCTACTCCTAAGTTTACATATATAATACACTGGGAAAAGATTAACTAGTAGTAATAAATACATTCTTTAAAGCAAATTGATTTCTCCAGTTGGGGTACTCTCTTTGGGATTCAGTGAACTGAAATCTATATTTTTGACTGACAGAATTAAAAAAAAATATATATATGCAAAATTTCTGTGATTACCCTTAATGCATGCAAGTAGTATGAAGTATATTATGAATACATATTAAGTGGTGGAATACTTTAAGAATGTTGTCATCTTTTAACTTCAAAAACGAAAAATCGTTTGTTATAAATAGCTTGTCAAAATGTCGTTAAAGGCAATTATCTATATACGGTTTAAGTATTTTAAGCATAACGAAGATTTCAGATGTGTTTTATTTTTTTAAGTGGGGACAACAACAAACACTCCCTATAAAATAAACATACCCCTACATATTTTGTTTAAATATTGACATCATGTTTAAGTATTTTTTATTTATATTCTGTTTGTTTTTTTTTAATTTTATTTATATGTATAATTATTTTAAATATATTTAATAAGATGTTTTTCTTAAAGCGACAGGTTGTTTGATTGTATACATCGTATTTAGCATTTTAGATACTCGTATTTGAATTCGAATTCATTGCTGGTGTTTAGACACAATATTTGCAATATAATTGTATGTACTTTATGTATAAATTTTGTATTTTATTGAACAGGTTTTTTTTTTTTTTTTGATTTTAACTTGTTTTTAGTTGATATTTTAACAGTAAATTATTGCAGAAATTTAAACAACAGGTGTAAACTGGATTTGATTAAAATTCTTTAATGGAAGTGTTGAAAGTAAAAAAAAAAAAATATTTTTGTTGGATTGCAACCACAGCAATCGAGAGAATATACAGGTTATTTAAAAACTTCCTGCGCTCACCAAGAGATGGCACTGCTAGCTTCAAACTTTTTTTTCTCAATTTGGTATAACTGTCCTGAGAACACATGCAAAGTTGCAAGTCATTCTGTCAATTCTTTCTTTGTTTACAAGCCATTTGAAGTTGACGTGTCATTGATTTTTTTTAATATGGAAAAAATTGAATAAAGTGCAGTCATTAGATTCTTTGTTTTGAAGGGTTTAAAAGCAAAGGAAATTTATGACGAATTGTTAGAAGTGTATAAGGAGTCCTCACCTTCAAAACGCACCGTTGAATTTTGGGCTGGTGCATTTTAAACGTGGTCGTACCAGCCTTAAAGACGATCCACGCGAAGGACGACCAAAAACTGCAACCACAGCAGAAATCATTGAGCAGGTACATAATATGGTTAGTGAAGATCCAAGTTTGACTAAGCGTGAAATTACTAATGCCATAGGTATCTCGGACGAACGAGTAGTCCATATTTTACATGAAGAATTACGTATGAAAAAACTAATTGGAAAGTTAGTGCCGCACACATTAACAATTTAACAAAAACTGGATCGAAAACAAATTTCTCAGCGTAGTTTGGAGCGTTTTAAGCCGAATAAATTCAACTTCTTGCGTCATTTTATAACTATGGATGAGACTTGGATCTACCACCATGATCCTAAATTGAAACAAGAACGTTTACAGTGGACTGAAGCTGGTTGTTCAGCTTCAAAGCAGGTGAAGTCACAACGATCAGCAAAGAAGGTTATGTCATCAGTTTTTTGGGATGCAAAAGGAATTTTGTTGATTGATTATCTTCAGAAAGGTAAAACAATCAACTCTGAATATTATTGCAGCCTTTTGGATCAGCTGGATGAAAAAATTCGTGAGAAAAGACCTGGTTTAAAGAAGAAAAAAATAATTTTTCACCTGCTCACAAAAGTGTTTTGACGATGGCTAAATTCAAAGAATTAAAGTACGAATTGCTTGAACATCCACCATATTCACCAGATTTGGCTCCCAGTAACTACTATCTCTTCAGAAATCTCAAACAATTCCTTCGTTGAAAGCATTTTTCGTCGAATGAAGAGGCCATAGCAGCCGTAGACGGTTATTTTGCAGAGCTTTCGGAAAACCATTATAAGGATGGGATAAAATTATTGGAAGATCATTGGAACAAGTGTATTGAGCTTCTAGGAGATTATATTGAATAAAAAAATATATTTCGTAACAAAAACAGTATTCTTTCATTTCGAGCGCAGGAACTTTTCAACCAACCTGTAATTAATTGTGTGAAGGACTTTTGCAGCAAACTCCTTAATTATACAAATCATATAATTACTATTATTATTTCTATTAATAGTTAGTATAAACTTGGTAATTATAAAAATTATTTCAAATGAGGACTGTTTTTTAATAACATCGATTGCTTAATCTCCCTACACTCACCAAAAAAAAGTCTGTAATCGCAACTGAAAATTTTTCTGTTATTACGGGAAATTTTGCTAATTTTAACCCAGCGGTATTTTTTGCTAATCTTAGCAACACATGTCTGCTGACATATAGTACAATGAAATTTGTAGGAAAAATTAGCTATCGCTATTAAATTTTAGTAAACCTTTGGTAAAGTAAAATTTTAAAATCTGTTTGCTAAAATCAGCAAAAAAAATTTACTAAATATTATTATTATTAATACAAAATTTCAAATTTATTTTTTTTTATCGAGCATCAAAATTTTTTTATTTTATTTATTTTTTTCAAAAAATATTTTAGACGAAATTAAAAAAAAAAAAAAATCAAAGGCTTAAAAATTGTAAAAACATAAACGAATTTATTATTTTGTTTTAATTTGGTAGTTTCTGTTTTGAAAAATATTTTCGTAAATTTTTTTACCTTATTTTATAACATTTCCTTCAATATCCACCTTGTTAAAATTAGTAAATTTTTTTTTGCTAATTTTAGCAAATCGGTTTTCAAAAATTTGTAAAATGATTTCTGAAATTAGCAACAAAAATTTGTAAATATTCTGTAAAAACTCTGTAATTTGTAAAATGTAAATAGCAAAAAAATTTGCGAAATAATAATTTCTTTATTAAAAATCAGTACAAAAATAGTAGTAGGAATGAAAACCGTTTACAAATTTTTCTACTAACTTTTTTTTCTGAGTGTAAATGCTACAGTAAATACTTACTATGTTGCATGAACAATATTCTTAAAGTATTTATCATTGCTTAATCAACCATAGACGAAATTATAAAATAATATGTCAGTTAGACGTTATAAAAATAACAACTGAATCAATACATTTTGTATGGTCTACTAAACAATTAACTTTAAAAGTTAATTAAGTTAAACAGAAAACTTAAACATATTTAAGAAATCCCAATAAAAAAGTGCATAGGTATAAGTTTTGAAATAAGGTTAAACGGAAATACAAAAAGGAAGTTGAAAACACGTTTAGACATGCATTTTAAATTAAACAATTAAAAAAACAAAAATGGGTGAAGTTATAAAAAAATATTACAGTGGCGGACACTTATTAATAGGGTTTAAGTAATTTTTTGTTTTAATTAAATGTTTTTTTTTTTTAAATAAAATAATTCCTAATACTGATTTTTTTCAAGTTTTCGATTTAAAATGTGTGTGGAAAATAATCGTTTAGTTTATATCTGTTATTTATTAGGGCTCGGAAGTTCATGCAAATACATGTTTGTTGTCATTAGCTGGAAAATTAGCCGACTTGTAGACTCAGAAAAAAAAGTTAGTAGAAAAATTTGTAAACGGTTTTCAATCCCACTTTACTATTTTTGTACAGATTTTTAGTAAAACATTATTATTTAGCAAATCTTTTTGCTATTTACATTTTACAAATTACAGAATTTTTACAGAATATTTACAAATTTTTGTTGCTTATTGCAGAAATTATTTTACACATTTTTGAAAACCGATTTGCTAAAATTAGCAAAAAATTTTACTGATTTTAAAAAGTGGATATTGAAGGAAATGTTATTTCTAATTAGAACTTTTAAATACAAACTTAAATTGCCTTTAAATGTTACTTAGATTTAAAAAAGGGATCGGAAGTGAAGATACCGACTCATGTCTAAAAAGATGACATCCACTTAAAATAGCACTTAAAAGGTTTTTTAGTTTTAAAAATCCGCCCTAAAAACAATTAAAATTTAACCTTAAAAGTAAAAAAAAAAAATTGACCAAAATATTTTTCAAAACAGAAATTACCAAATTAAAACAAAATGATAAATTCGTTTTTTGATAAATATAATCAAAATTTTTGATGCTCGATAAGAAAAATAAATTCAAAGCTTTTTACTAATATTAATAATATTTAGTAATTTTTTTTGCTGATTTTAGCAAACAGATTTTAAATTCCACTTTACAAAAAGTCTACTAAAATTTAGTAGCGGCTACTAATTTGTCTACTAATTTCATTGTACTACACGTCAGCAGACATGTGTTGCTAAGATTAGCAAAAAATACCGCTGGGCTCAAATTAGCAGAATTTCCCGTAATAACAGCAACATTTTCAGTTGCCATTACAGACTGTTTTTGGTGAGTGTAGTGCAATTCCGTATTTTTTTGAAACGATTGACAAGAGATACCGACAAATGTTAATTAAAAATTTATTTACTTTGAAATTCTATAAAGTAAATAAGTTAACGATTTTTTTTTACTACAAGTATCGGTAAAGAAGTTCCAGAATAACTTTTAACGAATTTTGTTGTTAATTATCGAATTTTGACAATGTAACTATAGAATTTTACCGTTAAAATGTTACGGAATCGCACTACTGACTTAACATATAGATGGCGGCAGTAGTTAAAAAAAACATACATTGTTAAAAAGTGGCAACCTTATAAAACATATGTTTTGAGTTTTAAGGCGCCACATTGTTTAGTATTTTTTTTTTTGCGCCATCAAAAATAAACGATCTCAGTGAATTTGTAAATATGAAAATATTGGTCTCATGGAAAAAATCAGTGAATTTAAGTTCGAATTGCTTTAAGTGCGTGAACATTATTCGCCAGATTTAGCTATTTTGGATTATTTTCTATTTCCAAACTCGAAAAACTGGCTGGGTGGTAAAAGATTTGCAGTTGATGGCTCATTTTAAGGAGCTAGACAGTTCTTACTACAAACAGGCTATCAAAAATATTGAATATCGCTGAGAAATTGTATCGAGAAATAAGGAAAATTTTTTCCCAATTTGTTATGTTTTCTTTGCTAGGTCGGCTAATTTATGAACCGCCCTCGTATTTTGGCGAATCAACAAAATAGCATTGATTTGTAAATGCCATCCGGGACCGCATCATATACCAGCACTGGTGCTTTTCGACGCTAGATCGCCCATTAACTAACCTCTGTAGCTCTTTTTACCGTGCGGGAATCTTTCCCTCATGCTGAAAGGTTGCCAATGTTCAGCTTATCCCTAAGAAGAGTGCGCTCTCGAAGGTAATGTACAGAATAACCATTTTGTTAATTATCTAGAGTCCAATTCACTTTTAAGTTATCAACAGTACACTCTAAAAAATTCTTGTAAAATTACTACTATAAAATGGGCAAAGTTTTATGTAATATTACGAAAATTCGGTAATTATAAACACCAAATGCGTAGAACTTTTTTTGCGCACACTTTCATATACAATAATACGCACACGAAGTATTTTTAGACACTATGTGTTTACAATTAAACACATTATGCCTAAAATTAGTATTATTTTGTTGAATAAAAATTTTACGCACAAAGTTTGTAAATATACTAACTTATAATGGTAAACAAATTATGACATATTGAAATTGAAAAAAAATTAAAACATTTTCAAAATTTAAAAAGAAAACATTTAGTTTTTTAAATTTATCAATTATTTGAAATAACTAAACAAAAAAATTATTGTTTTTATTCTTTTTGTTAGTTTCTATAGAATAAATTTATTGTTTTTATTATAAAACAAACATTTTTGGGCTGTTTGATTTTCAACATCGTAGTAGAAAATATGCGCATTTTTTTAGGATTTTTACGAATTATATGTGTACATTTACAAAAAAATTATGTTACTTTACGCACAAATTTGGTAAATTTACTCTTCAATTTTAAAATTTGATTTAAATTTAAGGCACTTTTAATGTAATTTTACCTATTTTGTGTTCATCAATTTACGCATAATGTGTGTAATTTTTTCATTTACGCACACAGAGTAAATTTATCCAACTTACAGTAGGAGTACAGTTTCCTACTATAAGTTGGGTAAATTTCAACAGAAATTAATTAGAGTGTATGGCTTTCGTAGAGGTCCTTCTACGTGAGATATTTCGGAGGGTTGGAGTCGATCTATTTATCAGTTTGATGAAAGTAAAATGGTTGCTCTGGATATTTTCAAGGCGTGTGTGGCAAAGCTTATTGCTTTTGGTCTCGGTAATGAATTATCTCGACTTATTTGGTTCTCTTTATGTTATAGATGAGATTTCATGAAACGAGTTTCAGCTTAATTCAAGGTTTCTGTTCTGTTCGGTTCAGTTTAGTTCTTTCTGTTTCCTTTTTCTCATCTTTATTAATGATTTTCTTGATCAAACTTTAAAGCCTATCTACTATTTAGATGATGACAGCAACATGTGTCAATCATTTTCTTTCGGTTGTAGGACAAGCCTTTTGGTAGTTTGGGGAGCAAAAAGCAGATTATGAATGACACCACTCAATCTTGACCCTTCGGCAATCTCTGAATGGGGTCGTGATAATAGGGTCAATTTCAATGCCTGTAAGATCCAATGCTGCATGTTGACTCATAGGGCTGTGGGGTCGTCAATGCCATCATTATCGAGGAATCGGGTACTCTTAATGTTCTGGATATGAGATGTCCGTGTGATGTCTGTTGGAATAGGCACTTATTTGAGGTGTCGAAAGAAGTAGTTAAGGTTCTTGTTGTGAGAAATATTTCACTTCATCTGAACTCCTTTTTATTTATACCAGCTATAGCCGACCGAGGAGCTTTTGGAACGTGTGCAAAGGAGGGCGTCGGCACTCATTAATGACAGCTCTATTGACTCATTGCACCATAATATAAATGTAGGTTGTGTATCATTGTTCTATCGATATTACCATGGGAATTGTTCCGCCAAGATAATTGAACTAATCCCTTGAGTCCGGGTATATATCCGGCATACTCGCTTATCTAGGAGAGCATATCCGTTTGTGGTCGACTGTCCTATGGATCAAACAACGCATTACAGGGAAAATTCGTTTATCGGTGGTACAAGCCGTTTGTGTAATAAACTCCCTTCAGAGGTCTTCCCTTGTCGCTTCAGCGTACGACCATACAAGTTTTAAGAGCGCTTTATTTATTATAGAGAAAACACTGCAATTTGTTATTCAAAATAGTATAAAGGTTTTATTTTATTAATTTAATTTTGAATTATAATTTGTAAATTTTTTATAACTATGTTGGATAACAGCACGTTTTAAAGAAATTTAGTAAAATACAAAGGCGCTTTAAAATTATTTGTATTTGACCGATCGTCGCTTTGATTCAGACTGTACCGTAAATTTATTTCTTTTCCTATTTATACTGTCTATGTAATTACTTAAATGACCGCGTGACTTTTAGCCGTGAACCGTTATCCCTTTTTTATGAACACTTTTGCTTATATACAAAGGAGAAACTACAAAATATACAAGAACTATTCATATATAAATATGTAGAAAACTAATACATGTATGTATATATAAAGAGGAGAAACAAAAGATAAATGTAGAGATCTAAGTTGAATTCTTCTTTACATTAGCGGCGACATCCCTGTTACCTACAATCTAGAAAAATTCAAGTCAAATGTCCACAAACACTACTTCCTCTTTCCTTCTTCCCACAACCTATTTTTCTAATTCCAACACAATGCTCTGCATTAGTAGGGAAGTCCCTGAAAATGCAACAAGAAAATAATAAATACATATTTTTTAAATTTTACTTGCATATTTTATGCACATAAAACACGATTATAAATGCATGAATTTCCTTGCCCTAGTTATTATTAATATATTCATAATTTGCATATAAAAATTAGTAAATTTTAATGCATTCTCCAGTGCATGCAAATGTTATAACTAAAGTTCCGTTTCTTATTTTGACTTTAAATTTTAAGTAGAATGAAGTACCCAGCAAAAACACACTAAATAATGAGTCTAGTAATCTAAACTCCAAGGTTTTAACGTATTACGCTTTATATTATAATTCTAACTTTTTTTATATGGGATGTACCAAAAGGTAAGGTGTTCTGCTTACGAAAAAATAAATAATAATGGGTTACGCGTATGTATATTAATAATTGGTTACTTATAACCAATAATTATTTATTTTTCTGTAAGAAATTGAGTAACGCATTACTTGGAGTAAGCGACAAGGTAATGTGATGCAGTGTTGTGAATCTCAATTTCTAAACCGCTTTTCTTCCAAAAGGAAGTATATAAATTAACCCTTTGACGGCCAATGGTTGATAAATGTCCCATTTTGAGTTTTTGCCGTATTTGGCCCATTTTTTACCCGATTTTCTTAAATTTGGTTTGTATCGACAGATGATAATTGTTGTTTTCACACAATACTAACTATATGGATCAATATGGTTTCAGAGCCGATAGGATTACCACAAATTCATAAACAATTTATATTTTTGCATAATTTTTGGAACACATTTTCTCGAATCCTATTGGACAACACAGGTAATCAATATTTTGTTAGGACATGGCCCATTCCTTAGTTTTTAGAAACATCGAGATATTTGGAATTGGTTCACTTTATTTATTACGGGATATTGATACAATTTGGGACATACATACATATGTATCCCATGGGTCGTCAAAGATCAAAAAGAGGAAGTTTTTATTTGATTTTTATAGATTTTCAATCTCTTTACAATTTTAAACAATTTTTTAAAAAGGATATTTCGGAACTACAGTTAAAACTCGATTTTTTCCCCAAGATGTTTTAAATTTTTTGTCATGTTCGTGATCTGAATACCAAAATATAAGATGTGTCATAACACAAATAAGTTAAAATAAATTAATTCGACACTACTCTAAACTAATTTGCATGCTTTTTCCTGTTCACTTACATAATTTTTTTTGACTAAAAACCTTTCAAAACATAAATTAATAAAATACAAATTAATAAATACAGTTATTTAAACAATTAACAATGATTCATTATTATTTAATTCAAAATAATAAAATAAGTAACATATTATAGGTAATACATTATTTTTATTTTGAAAATAATGCTGAATATAAGGAGTAATGTATAAAGTAAGTTATTTTTAAGACATTGTTAGTTATTTTTATATTTGTGTTTAACAGTTAAAAATTACTAGTTAGTTATTTTTAAGGTTAAATACCTTTGTCAGCTTTTTTAATGGCATTTTTGCCTTTGTTTTAACTGTCAATTTCAATAGATTCTACCAAAAAGTAATAATTTTACAAATTTTTAATATAAATTTATGTTATTTGAAAAATATGTTAATTTACATGTTAATTTACATTTAATCACAAGAAAAACGTGCTAAACTAGAAAACTAACATAATGCATTATTGTGATGATATGTAAATTAGTTTAAAACTATTTCAAAACAAAAAAAAAATGTTTGTTCGCATCAATGAATTTACTTCATGGTAAACAATTTTAATGGTGGTAGTAAAAATTAAATATTTTAAAGAAAACTTGATGCGCTGAAGATGATAAAAAAACATGGAATATAATAATTAAATTAAAAACAACAAAATACAAATTATTTTAAACAAATGACCTAATAAAGTTTTTTTTTTAAAAAATGCATGAAGTGAAAAAAAACGAAAGTTTTTTAATAATACTCATCGTATTAATGGTCAGTATGAATAGGGAGAAAATGGCGGCACTTAAACCTCAAAAGCGGGATTGGAAAACAAAATCAATATTACGTGTTGCCCACAATGCATAAATCGCAACACACTCAGAAAAAAAAGTTAGTAGAAAAATTTGTACTGATTTTTAGTAAAAAAATTATTATTTAGCAAATCTTTTTGCTATTTACATTTTACAAATTACAGAGTTTTTACAGAATATCTACAAATTTTCGTTGCTAATTTCAAAAATTATTTTACGAAGTTTTGAAAACCGATTTGCTAAAATTAGCAAAAAAAATTACTAATTTTAAAAAAGTCGATATTGATGGAAATGTTATTTCTAATAATTTAAACTTATACATACAAACTTAAATGTTACATAGGATTAAAAAAGGGATCGGAAGTGAAGATACCGACTCATGTCTAAAAATAGGACATCCACTTAAAATAGCACTAAAAAGTTTTTTTATTTCTAAAAATCAGCCCTTACAACAATTTAAATTTCATCTTAAAAGTAAAAAAAAAAAAAAATTTACTTAAATATTTTTCAAAACAGAAATTACCAAATTAAAACAAAATGATAAATTCGTTTATGTTTTAAGTATTTTTAAGATTTTTAAGCCTTTGATTTTTTTTTTTTCATTTGTATAAAACATCTTTTAAAAAATATAATTAAAATTTTTGATGCTCGATAAAAAAAATAAATCTAAAACTTTGTACTAATATTAATAGTATTTAGTAATTTTTTTTGCTGATTTTAGCAAACGGATTTTAAATTCCACTTTACAAAAAGTCTACTAAAATTTAGTAGCGGCTACTAATTTTTCTACTAATTTCATTGTACTACACGTCAGCAGACATGTGTTGCTAAGATTAGCAAAAAATACCGCTGGGCTCAAATTAGCAGAATTTCCCGTAATAACAGCAAAATTTTCAGTTGCCATTACAGACTTTTTTTGGTGAGTGCAGAAACCATAATAGTATCGTAACTTTTTACAAGTGTTTTTCACCAAAAAAAAAAAAAAGGAGATCAAGTTACCTTTTCCCAATATTTTTTATATGTAAATACATTAAATTGGCAACACCTCCCACTTTAGCGATTTTGGTTTATGGAATTTTATATTCGAATTAAGTTTATCTTGGCCCTAAACGGTCTTAGATAGCGTCCCAGTTACAGGTTGGTTGAAAAGTTCCTGCGCTCACCAAGAGATGGCACTGCTAGCTCCAAACTTTTTTTTCTCAAGTTGGTATAACTATCCTGAGAACACATGCAAAGTTGCAAGTCATTCTGTCAATTCTTTCTTTGTTTACAAGCCATTTGAAGTTGACGTATCATTGATTTTTTTAATATGGAAAAAATTTAATTTCGTGCAGTCATTAGATTCTTTGTTTTGAAGGGTTTAAAAGGAAAGGAACTTTATGAACTATTGTTAGGAGTGTATAAGGAGTCCTCACCTTCAAAAAGCACCGTTGAATTTTGGGCTGGTGAATTTAAACGTGGTCGTACCAGCCTTAAAGACGATCCACGCGAAGGACGACCAAAAACTGCAACCACAGCAAAAATCATTGAGCAGGTACATAATATGGTTAGTGAAGATCCAAGTTTGACTAAGCGTGAAATTGCTAATGCCATAGGCATCTCAGATGAACGAGTACTCCATATTTTACATGAAGAATTACGTATGAAAAAACTGTTTGGAAAGTTAGTGCCGCACACATTAACAATTCAACAAAAACTGGATCGAAAACAAATTTCTCAGCGTAATTTGGAGCGTTTTAAGCCGAATAAAACCGACTTCTTGCGTCGTTTTATAACTATGGATGAGACTTGTATCTACCACCATGATCCTTAATTGAAACAAGAACGTTTACAGTGGACTGAAGCTGGTTGTTCAGCTCCAAAGCAGGTGAAGTCACAACGATCAGCAAAGAAGGTTATGGCAACAGTTTTTTGGGATGCAAAAGAAATTTTGTTGATTGATTATCTTCAGAAAGGTAAAACAATCAACTCTGAATATTATTGCAGCTTTTTGGATCAGCTGGATGAAAAAATTCGTGAGAAAAGACCTGGTTTAAAGAAGAAAAAAATTATTTTTCATCAAGACAATCCACCTGCTCACAAAAGTGTTTTGACGATGGCTAAATTCAAAGAATTAAAGTACGAATTGCTTGAACATCCACCGTATTCACCAGATTTGGCTCCCAGTGACTACTATCTCTTCAGAAATCTCAACACAATTCCTTCGTGGAAAGCATTTTCGTCGAATGAAGAGGCCATAGCAGCCGTAGACGGTTATTTTGCAGAGCTTCCGGAAAACCATTATAAGGATGGGATAAAATTATTGGAAGATCATTGGAACAAGTGTATTGAGCTTTTAGGAG
Organism: Eustalomyia histrio; assembly: GCA_949748255.1. Classification (NCBI taxonomy): domain Eukaryota; kingdom Metazoa; phylum Arthropoda; class Insecta; order Diptera; family Anthomyiidae; genus Eustalomyia; species Eustalomyia histrio. Next base: position 143,007,763 of record OX456525.1, read on the forward strand.
ATTATATTGAATAAAAAAATATATTTCGTAACAAAAACAGTATTCTTTCATTTCGAGCGCAGGAACTTTTCAATCAACCTGTAACAGTAATAAAGCTTTCGGAAGAATATAAGCATATTCCGGTAAAGTTGATAAGATATTTTTTGTATAAATTTTAAAGGCAAAACTATCTGAAAATGTCGTGAAAAATATTTGTCTTAGTTATGACTGTGACTTTATAATGAAAGGCGCTTTGGTGTAATGATTAGGTTGAGGATTTCATCCTCAGCCACGACAACATCAACTTAAAAAAAATCATATGTATGAGTTTTCTATTCCTTATATTTCGGTTTATAACTTAAAATTGCGTTATTCACAACAGATGGCGTTTCTTTGGCACATGGTTTGTGTCTTTAATAACTTATATAGCATTGTTCATTCATGGTAAACCTCTGTCTTTTACTCTCACTTGGTTATTGAACGAAATTGTGTACACAACAATTTCTTTTGCTTCGAAAATGTCAAATTTTGTGCCAACATCATTTAGTGGAAGCTTTGCTTTACTTCTTCAATAAGAAAAAATGTGCAGCTGAAAAAAAGTGCAGCCAAATCTTATCCTAAATATGTTGCATCGATTTCTACGTGCGAGAGATAACTTGTACGGCTTAGTAGTGGTGATTTTGACTAGGAAGACAAAGACCGCCCAGTTCAACCAAAAAAGTTCAAAGATGATGTGTTGAAGGCATTACTCGTTGAAGATTGTTGCCAAACGCAAGAAGAAGAACTTGAAAAATTATTGGAAGTCTCTCAAGCAGCAATTTCAAAATGTTTTCAGGCAGCAGGATTCAACCAAAAGCAACGAAATTTGTTACCACACAATTAGAAGCCGAGAGACGTTGAAAGAAAGATTTTGCATGTTCGGAATGCTACTTAAATGACATAAAAAGAAGTAATTTTTGCATCGAATCATTACTAGCGAGAAAAATGGTTTTATTACGACACTCTGAAGTGCAAGAAATTAAATTTGAAGCCTGGGCAACCAGCCAAACTAACGCCAAAGCCGAATATCCTCGGCGCCAAGGTAATTGTCTGTATTTGTTGGGACCAGAAGAGTCACATCTATTGTAAGCAGCTGAAATTGGGCCAGACGAACACATGGGATCTGTACCGAACCCAATTGATTTATTTGAAGCGAGTTTTAGCTGAAAACACCTGGACTATGCGACCAGACATGAAGCCGTCATATTCCATTATGACAACGCTCGGCCAAATGTTGCAAGACCGGTTAAAAACTATTTAAAAAATAGTAGTTAGAAAGCTTTTCCTCGCCCGATTTATAGTCCAGACTTTGCTCTGTCCGAAAAATACCCGGAACACCTCGGCCACATGTTTGCAGACTGGTTAAAAACTATTTAAAAAATAGTAGTTGGAAAGTTTTGACTCAACCGACTTATAGTCCAGACCTTGCCCCTTTCGACTACCATTTGCTTCGATCGATGTAGAACGCTCTCACTGGAAATTTTTGAAATTGGAAATTGTTGCCATATTTGAAGCCCTTCACCACCTAATATCTCCCCTGTATCCCCTTGCCAAAGATAGCAACAAATTAATTGGTAGGAAAAATTATTTGAGTGTCGATTCTCTTGAAAGAATGCGATAAACGAATTTAGGTTTTTTGAAGGCGTGTGTATAGAAATACATTTAAAAATCAAATTAAAAAAAAAATCAGGCTAAAGTATTTAAATCATCTTCCCACTTTCATTCTCTCTTTCAACTATTATTTTTTTATAATTGAAATATTTGCAAAAATAAACATGAAACTAAATTACCTACAAATTTCATAAGTGTAAAATGTACATACCAACCGTGTAAAGTATAGTAGCCAACATAACTATAAACAAATGAAAGCGTGAAAGTTATTGTTAAATGGAAAGAGTTTGTTATTTTAAAACGTGCTGAATGCACTGACTGGCTTAGTCAGTGCAAACAAATGCAGCAGCCAAAAACATAATTGTTAATAAGTTGTAAAAGATGCATAACCATCATACCATACCATACAATACACCACACCAACGTTAACTAAGTATAACACTATAAAAAAAATATTTTTTAATTAATTAACTAAAAATTAATTAGATCATGGAATTTATAGAAGCTAAGTGTTAAAGTAAAAGTAATTTATTTACACATATCCACATATCCAGTTCCTTAAACAATTTTAATAAACGTTAATTAGTGTTTTTTTGTGAAAATACAGTTTTCTTTTTAAACCGTCAAAAAATCAAAAATTAGTTGGTTTTCATGCAGTTTAAGAATTTAAGCTAAAAATTGATTGAAAATCACCTTTAAAAAGCTCTATTGTGAATTATTTGACCTGTTTTTTTGGTGTTTTTGGCCCTATGTAGAGAAAAAAAGCGCGTTTTTAAGCAAAACCCCTATAAATTACAGTTGTGTCGTGGGTGAACGAACTAGTTTAATTGTACTACTCTTTCCTTTGAACTATAAGTGAGAGTTGTGTCATGGGTGAGCGAACTAGTTCAATTGCACTACTCTTTACTTTGAACTATTGAGCTAGTTCGTAATCTTCAGCTCTTGTAGATCTTCAGCTCTTTTAGGTGTTTCGTTCTTATTGTCATTTCTTTTTATTCTCATAATCAGCTGTTTTTAAATGTTGCCAACTCAAGTTTTCATTAAATTATAGTCGTTTTTGTTCTTAATTGCCAGACTAGTTTTTTTTTTAACATTCTGCTTTATTTGAAACAGGGACTGAAACCGAACCCAAACGGGTCCAGGTTCGCTGTTTATAAAAACTGTAAACCCGAACCCGTTGAACCCAAAAATTTAATCTGGTTCGGGTTCAAAAATATAAAAAAAAATTCTTGCTGTTCATGGCGTGAGAAATGTTTGATAGAAAAATTAGAAAAAACATTTAATTTCTTGCATTCTAGTTTGCAGTGCTAGACACTATAACAATCCAGAGCTATTTGCAAAAATAGCTAACACCTAAATATTTCTTCTTTACCTAAAAAGCTAAACATAAAAAAGCTGTACTAGACTGTCTGTCATACTAGATGGAATTCCAATTTTGACATGGTTCAAGACTTATTGTAATACAGAAATTTTTGTTCGGAATAACTGGATGCTGCATTAACTATGATTGATAATATTTGGAATATTTGTGGAGTTTGTAGAAATTTTTTACACCTGTTAAAAATTAACGTTCAAACTACAAGAAGAACAGATGACTTTACACTCAGAAAAAAAAGTTTGTAGAAAAATTTGTAAACGGTTTTCAATCCCAATTTACTATTTTTGTACTAATGCAAATCGTTTTGCTATTTACATTTTACAAATTACCGAATATTTAAAAATTTTTGTTGCTAATTTTAGAAATCATTTTACAAATTTTTGAGAACCGATTTGCTAAAATTAGCAAAAAAAAATTTACTAATTTTAAAAAAGTGGATATTGGAGGAAATTTTATTTCTAATTAAAACTCACACCTACAAAAATAGGAAATCCACTTAAAATAGTTTATTTTTAGTTCAAAAATCAACCCTAAAAACAATTAAAATTTGCCCTTAAAAGTAAAAAAAAAAAATTAATTAAAATATTTTTAAAAATAGAAATTAAATTAAAACAAAATGATAAATTCGTTTGTTTTTAAAATTTTTAAGCCTTAAATTTTTTGATAATTTTGTCTAAAATATTTTTTGAAAAAAATAAATAAAATGAAAAAATTTTGATGCTCGATAAAAAAGAATAAACTTGAAATTTCGTAGTAATATTAATAATATTTAGCTAATTTTTTTTTTTGCTGATTTTAGCAAACAGATTTTTAATTTTACTTTACCAAAAGTTTACTAAAATTTAGTAGCGGCAGCTAATATTTTCTACAAGTTTCATTGTACTACACGCCAGCAGACATGTGTTGCTAAGATTACCAAAAAAAATACCGCTGGGCTCAAATTAGCAAAATTCCCCGTAATAACAGCAAAATTTTCAGTTATCATTACAGAAAAAAATTTTCAGTTATCATTACAGACTTTTTTTGGTGAGTGTAGGCGATTTTTATAGAATCTGACTTAGTTTTAAATTAAAGCCAACAAAAGATGACAAAACGAAACACATTTTCACAAGAATTATATTTAAATATTATAAAAAGAAAAAAACACTTTATTAATAATCCACCTTTGATTGCAGCATTATATCTAGATAGCAGATTTAAGTTAATGCTAAGTACCGAAGATGTTGAAAATGCTAAAAAAAAAAACATATTAAAAACAACTAAAATTTTCAAAAATTTGAAAATGAAAAGAGAAGAAGAGAATTTTATGAGAGAATCAATATCTTGTTCTTCAGAAGATGAAGGAACGATTTTCTAAATCAAAGGATGAAAGAACGATTTTCTAAATCAAATTCTTCAAAGAACAAATTTAAAAGAAGAAAACTTAAAAATATAATAATTATAAAATTAAACAAAAATTTTTTGAAAAAATAAATAAATTTCCTATTAATAAAACATTTGTACTATTTTTAAATGTTGAATCCAAACCCTGAACTGGACCTGATCTTTTTATTTCGAACCTAAACCCATTTTTTTCAGGGTTTCACTCCCTGATTTTAAATGAAGATGTTATCCATTTGTTTTTTTGAAAATTTTCAAACTAGTTCGTTGAAAAAATAAACATTTATAAATATTTATAAAAAAAATCAATTATTATTTAAAAAAATGTTAATTTTACTGAAGACCGGGCAAATACTTTTTTAAAAACTTTAAATTATATATTTAAATTAAATTTTTAAGACAGCTTGACATTTTATTTACATTTTAAATCGCTCAGTTCTTGTCTTAGAATTCAATTTAAGTAAAGTAACAATTGAACTACAAGAGCCATTGAACTAGAAGAGCTATTGAACTAGAAGATTTATTGAACTAAAAGATTTATTGAACTAGAAAAGCTTTTGAACTAAAAGGGCGATTGAACTAGTGGAGCTATTGAACTAAAGACCTATTGAACTAGAATAGCGATTAAACTAAAAGAGAAATTGAACTAGAAGAGCGAGGTCACAGATATAAGCTGAACTATAAAGAAGGCCCTATAAAAAGCAATAAAATACTCAAGCCTAGGATACATTAGTTTATTATTTAACCAATATGTCAAATTCAAAATTATGAATGAGATAATAACCATAATCTAGTTGATTTTAAACGCAATGTAAATAGACTATAAGTTTTATTTCCTAATAATTTTAATTATTTTCAAAGAAGTTATGTATTTCTTTTTTTTATAATTTTAACATATGTTGATTGCATTTTTACAATATACAATATTTAATGTGTATATTACGAATTTTCCAAAACATAAAATTTGACACACGCTACTGCTTTTGGTAATTGTTTATTATTTTCATTACATTATTTTATTTTACAAATTCCAAAATTTTAATAAGAAACTTTTTTTGGAATTTATACTTGTTATAAATATTGGTAACTTTGTTTTAAAGTGAATTTAAAAGGAAATTCATTTGAAAAAAAAAAATATATGGAATTTAAAAGCACACGCATGAAATCATTCAGAGCATATAAAATTTATTTTAATTATCAATAAGAATTCCCTTAAAAAAAAATTAAAAATTAATTAATATTAAATTAATTTTTTTAATACGAATGAATTATATTTTTAATACACTAAATTATTTTTACTTAAATATTATTTACTTTAAATCAGAGTCAAAATATATAATTCCTTGAATCAACTTTTTATTTTAATACAATTTTCAACAAATTGAATCTCAAAATTAATATTACTCAGGTTTTAAAATTTAAATGCTTTAAATTTTTAATTCTAGCACAGCTTTTTATTGGTTTGACCCATATGACAAAAAAAAAGTCGTTATCAAGAAAAATGATAAGCAAAACACGTAGAGAAAAAACATGGTTGCAATATGATAACTGCTACTATATTAAGCTTGCTGCAATCGGGTATGGTTGTCAGAACCAAGTTATTGGGTTTCTAACCATCAACATGGTCGCTACCATCATTATTTAGTAAATATTTTACTATGATTGACACCTTAAATTTTACATCATGATTGGCTGTAACCATATTGTGGTAACAAAAATTATGATTATGAAAAAAATATGATAATTATGCAACGATAAAATGCTGGCAGCAATCAATAAATAATTATACATCAAATAAAACATGACTTTAACATTTACAGTCATAATATTGTCTTGTTTTCATAAAAACCAAAATTTTATCAATTCAGTCAGTTTGTTTTTACTACAAAATGTCTTAAAAAAATACAATCATATATTGTTTACTAAAACTGGACAAATATCAGATGGGTAGAAAATACCTTTCACATGTCATTAAAACATTTCATCAATTGACCTTAATGGGTCAGTCTCCAGATCCAGTTAATTTTTTTTTTTTAGCTTTAGAAGATTTATTTTAAAGGGGTTTTTCGAAAATTCCTTATACATATAATATTATTTACACTAATCAATTCATTGTTAAAAAGTTTCTATTCGAAGATTTTATATTTTTTAATTCGTTTCTATAAAAACAATTAGATTTTTTTTTTTTAATATTTTTATAAATTCATTTCTTGTAAAAATTTCTCAAAATATTAATAAAATATTTTTTATAAGAAAAAGTCTGTAGAAACCATGATGATTTTTATTTACGAAAAGGTTTCTTACTCAAAATAATAGATATTTAAAAACTTATCTGATAAAAACATTTTTAGATTCTATGGACTTTTCATTAAACTAAAATTCTCAGATTCCCCAAACTGTTTTTTTGAAAGAAAAATTCATAGATTCTGAAGACTTTTCATCATAAAAAATACTTAGATTCTAAAGAGTTTTTTTAGTAGAAATATTCTTAGATTCTAAAGACATTTTCTTACAGAAAAATTTCTAAAAACTTTCTAAAAAACAAATCTTAAAAATGTCTAACAAAAAAAGTCCACAGAATCAAAGTTTTTTTGAAAGAAAAGTTCTTAGAATCTATGATTTTTTCCTGAACAATTTTTCTTCAAAAAGTCTTTAATATTGTTACGATTTTACCCTTTATAAAATCGTTGATTTATTTACCTTTTAAATAAATCGAGTTCTTTCTATATTGCAAATAATAAACACTGTTTGAAATTATTTATAGCTCTATTTATTTATAACAGTCACTAAAAAATTACAGAAAAACACTTTATTAGCACACTTTATTTGCACGGTATAAATAGACTAAACGTTAGCCACACTTTAGTTCTTCACACATAGCGTTTTACTTTATAAACTGAACTGCTACGTCACCGAGTACCAGTATTTATATGAGTAGTAAGGTATTCTCAGGGATGGAAAATATAGTTTCTGTTATTGTACCAACCAGGCAAACAAATTGTACTTTTTCGATCCTCACGGTACCAAAATTTTTTTCGTTTTTTTTAACAATTTTATCGTATTGAGTCAGATTTGCTTGACACTAAAAAGACTTAAAAAAATTTAAATTCACCGGGTGAAACAAAATTTATCGTTAATTTTATGTAGTCGTATAATTTTCACAAAACTTTTATGTCACACCTTTTTTTCTGGTTTTTTTGTTTTGAGAGGTAATTTAAAATCAGCTGTTCAATGTTGCCACTTCCGAATATTTTAGTACAATGTGTATGGAATCATTTGGTACATTTGATGTGACACTAATTTAGAGCCGGTTCAACTTAAAACTGACTATTTTTTAGTATATTAGCTGAATAAATAAAAATAGGTTTTTAATTTAAAGTTGCTTTTAAAAAAGTCGACTTTATGTTATGTTGTTTTATCAAGTTATAAATTGAAAATTTGAAAAAATTTCAAATTGTACTAAATGAGCCGCGGTACCAACCAAGGTAAAAATGTACAATTGTACCATGTTTTCCATCCCTGGGTATTCTAGTTATTTCCAGTTTATTACGACTCTAAATTTTTCCAGCTGTCGAAATTCGTGTGAAGAAATTTCTAATTGTAGAAATTTCTTGAAACAATATCAATTTTTTTTCAGAAAAAAACATTTCCAAAGGAAATATTCTTAAATTTAAAGAGCTTTTTCATAGTTTCTAAGAACTTTTTCTATAAAAAATTTTCTTAGATTATGGATCATATAATGATAATCCAGAAATCATAATATAGTTATGAGGGATCATAATATAATAACATTTTGAGCATACTATGATTACGTGCGATCATATTGTGATATTACCATAATATGGTAATTTTTGAATCATAATATAACTATAGGGAAAATTTTATGGTAAAAATATGGTTATTTTATTACCATAATATGATAACCACATTATAGTACTATAGTACGACTATAGTTGGCGCAACCATAAACCCAAAAATATATGATGCTCTTTGAATATGATTGCCTCAACCATGGTTTTTCTTTGTGTGATGTTTACATTTTTTAATTTTTGCATGCAAAATTGGACAGCCAGATCAAATTCAACAGTGTATATCTAAGATATGATACTAGATATCGAAAAACGGGTTCTGGAATCAGATAGCAGATATTTACATTATATATAATCCACTCCCAATTCAATTTTTTCAAAAATGGTCAGTGGGTCAAACTTGTAAATTTTACATTTTTTTTTTTAAAGTAAATAAACCCTATTGTTACTGGAAAACAATTTTGAAATTGAACTTACTTTCAACTTGAATTCCAGCAAAATTCTATCAATATAGAATACAAAGAATCGATGTGATTTTTTTTTTATTCTTTTAATAAAATCAAACGAATTGATTCAATTTTAACAAATCAAAATTGAAATAATATAAATTATTAAATTAGATTTCTTTATTTAAATATTCAAAAATGTTTTGCTGTGTCTCATAATTTGTTAATGAAAAAGTCAAAGTATTTAAAATGGAGACCTTCTTTTTTTAATTTCCAAGTTGTTTGTTTTTTTAAACATTTAAGTTTAAACAATTTGGGTCAAAACTGCATAATATTTTTTTTTTTGAAAGTTATTGTTACCAGCAAAATGAGTCAATTTACTAACGAACAGCTGCATTTTTCAATTCTCAATGTATAACAAAAATTACCTTAAAATATCATATAATAAAATTGAAACGGTGTCACAAAATAAAAAAAAAAACAAATACTCAAATATTGACAATTAACATAAAAATGTAAAAAAAATATAAACGTATAAGATAATTGTGTACAATATTTTTAACAAAAAAAAAATTCAAAATATTTTTAACACAAAAAGTCATAAACTTTCTGAACTTTTTTTAGGGTAGGTAACTTATTTAAAAAATAACTAAACTCCATGCAAATTTGCTATTAATATTTATTGTTATGTACACTCATAATAATTCATGGATAAAAATACGAAAAATCATTGTCAAAAAACGAAAAATTTTGTAAAATAAATTATTTTTCGTTTATTTTACAATTTTTTTTTTTTGTTATTTTGACATTTTTTCGTATTTTCTATACAGCGATTATTATCAGTGTAGCCACTGACAAACAGAAAAATTTGTCCGTTACTACAGTTGTTTGTGGTGTAGTAATCAGTAGTTTTTTTTTAACTGTAATTACACTTGTTTTTCTATGGGAAAAATACAAAACAACCATTATCACAGTTATTTTAAATATACAACCACAGCTTCGAAAATTTAATTTTATTTTAAATCAATTTCCTTAAAATCGAATTGGATTTTACTTTTTAATCGAATGAATTCCTTTTAAGACATTCGCGAGAATTTATTTACTGAAATTATTTCAATAGAATCAATCGATTTTACCAATTATTGAATCCAATAATTAGGGATTCATTCGATTTATTATTTATTCGATTTAAAATTTGAGAATTCAATCAATTATTTGATGGGAATTCAACTAATTTACAAATTTGGGTTTTATTGTTCATTCGATTTTGTTTCATTTGGGAATGACATTTGATTTTCTTCATTCAATTAAAAAAAAAAAAAAATTGGAAAAAAATTAACAAATATAATATTTTACTACAGTAAATTCAACGATTTCTTACAAATACAAGAACAAAACATTTACTTAAACTGCATTTACTGAATTCCCAATTAAAAATCATTAATTTGTAAAAATAAATCTTTAAAAGTGAACAAAATCACAAAAATTTAAATAAAAATAGTAAAAATAAAAACAAATAGTAAAAATGAAAAAATAGTAAAAATAAAAAAAATAGTAAAAATAAAAAAATAGTAAAAATAAAAAAAATAGTAAAAATAAAAAAATAGTAAAAATCAAAAAATAGTAAAAATAAAAATAGTAAAAATAAAAAAATAGTATAAATTAAATCAAATAGCAAAAATAAAAGAATAGTAAAAATTAAAAAAAAAAATAGTAAAAATAAAAAAATAGTAAAAATAAAATAAAAATAGTAAAAATAAAAAAAATTAACAATTATAATATTTTATTAAAGTAAATGTAACAATTTATTACAAATTTAAGAAGAAAACAAAAAAAAAAAAGAAGCATTTACTGCATTCCCAATTAAAAATCATTAATTTGTAAAAATAAATCTTCAAAAGTGAATAAAATCACCAAAATTAAAAAAAAAAAACTATATAAAATTTAATATCGCCAAATATAGCCCTCACTCTCTCTCTCTCTCTCTTCAATAAAGAGTTCTCAACATAAACGCCTTCTAAAATATGAACAAGTAACTCAAAACTTGAGACCTCTATTGAAAAAAGTTTTTCTTTATCGTGTTGAGTTTTCGACTCAATTCTATTATTTTTTTTTTTAATTGGGGATTTTTTTTAATTGAAATATTTTTCAAATTTTAGCGATTTTTAAATTCTAGCGTTTTTTGATATCGGCGATTTTTTTTCTTCAAATTTTGATGATTTTTTCAACTTTAGCGTTTTTAGAAATGTAGCAATTTTTCAATTTGAATATTTTTTTTAAATTTTGGCGATTTCTTTAATTTTGACGGTTTTTTTATAAATTTTAGCGATTTTTCCTACTTTGGTTTTTTTTATTTTGGGTATTCTTTAATTTTGACGATTTTTCAATTTAAGTGATTTTTTGAATTTTTGGTGATTTTTTTATTTTGGTGATTTTTTTTAATTTTGTTTTTCTTGTATTTGTAAAAAAAAATTGAATTTCCTTTAATTAAAACTAATAACGTAGTTATTTATTTTCTTAATTTTAAAATTGAAATTGAAAAACTCGAATATCATTACCAAATTACTCAATCGATTAAAACAAAATCGATTGAACAATAAATCGCAAATTTCCAAATCAATAGAATTTCCAACGATTAAATTCTAACGTTTAAATTCAGTGATTTGCACTTTGAATGATGAAAAACTTATAAAGTCTTTTAAAATTTTATCGATTGAGATCAATTAAGAGAATTCATTCCCATTCAAAAATTGTAGTTTGAAATTTCAATCATTCCATAGTCAACCAGAATTGAAAATCGCTTGAAGGATTTAATTCTTAGAAACCAACAAAACAGTATTTTTTGCAGTAAATGGTTCATTTTTGTTTATATTAAAAAATACAAAAATTTCATTGAGTTTTTACAGATAGACATCAGGAAATTTTTGACTTAAAATTTTAATTAATTAATAAAGTTATTACACATTTTTTTTGTAAAAAAATATATTTCTTTTATTAAATTTTTATTTTAAACTACCGAGAAGTTTAACTGTAAAAAAAGTAATTTTTAACAATTTTATTTGTTGTTTCAAAATATTTCTAATAATTAGACATTTTTTTTGTAAAATAACACATTTTTTGTAAAATTACACATTTTTTTTTGTAAAATTTCTTTTTTTTGTAAAAAATATATTTTTATTAAATTTACATTTTAAAATAACGAGAAGTTTAACTGTAAAAAAAGCAATTTTTACCAATTTTTTTTTGTTGTTCCAAAATTTTTGTAGTAATTACACATTTTTTTTGTAAAATTACACTTCTTTTTTTAAAAAGTATATTTCTTTTATTAAATTTATATTTTAAAATACCGAGAAGTTTAACTGTAAAAAAAAAGTAATTTTTACCTATTTTATTTGTTGTTTTTTTTTTAATTTTTGTAGTAATTACACACTTTTTTTGTAAAATTACACATTTTTTTTGTAAAAAAATATATTTCTTTCATTATATTTATATTTTAAAATACCGAGAAGTTTGACTGATAAAAAAGTAATTTTTACCAATTTTATTTGTTGTTTAAAAATTTTTGTAGTAATTACACATTTTTTGTAAAATTACAATTTTTTTTTTTGTAAAAAATATATTTCTTTTATTAAATTTACATTTTAAAATACCGAGAAGTTTAACTGTAAAAAAAAGTAATTTTTTAACCAATTTTATTTGTTGTTTCAAAATTTTTGTAGTAATTACACATTTTTTTTTGTAAAATTATACATTTTTTTTGTAAAATTACACATTTTTTTTTTGTAATAAAATATATTTCTTTTATTAAATTTATATTTTAAAATACCGAGAAGTTTGACTGTATAAAAAGTAATTTTTACCATATTTATTTGTTGTTTCAAAATTTTTGTAGTAATTACACATTTTTTTTTTTTGGTAAAATTACACATTTTTTTTTTGTGAAAAAATATATTTCTTTTATTAAATTTATATTTTAAAATGCCGAGAAGTTTAACTGTAAAAAAAGTAATTTTTACCAATTTTATTTGTTGTTTCAAAATTTTTAAAGTAATAATAGTCAGTTATTTTTACGATATTGTTAGTTATTTTTTACTGCAATTGTTGCATAATTTAAAATAGTTAAAAGCTACTATTTTTAATTATTTTACCTTTGTTTTAACTGTTAGTTCCAGTAAATTTTACCGAGTGTGTTTACTTTGAGATAAGTTAGTAGACCTTACAGGTTTTTTCTTTAAGCTAACAAATCTTCTGTAAGACCATAATTAAACTCGGTTTTTATACAATAAAAACGTTTTTTTTTTTTAAATTCCATTATACATTTTAATGTTTTTTTTTATTTTTGACAACTTTACTTTAAACTTGACATTTCATCTTTACATTTTCTCATCTTCCTTATTTATATGTATTTGTGAGAAATTTATTATTTTTTTTAAATGACAATAGCAAAAACATAATCAAAAAAAAACAGTAGTTATAATTTTATTATAAAATTATTTATTCCCAGCTTCTTATTGAAATGTAAATCAAAACATTATTTTGTTTTGTAATGTAAATATACACCAACACTTTTGTTTGAATTTTATTGAAATATCATTTGTCATTTACAAACCATATAAATGTTTTATAATTGTTTAAAAGCTGTCAATGAACTTGTCATCTATTAATTGCTATTAAGATAACAATCGCTATGATCATATCAAAAGCAACATTTATAATAATAACACCTAAATGCAGTTTTATTTATTATACCATGTATTACTAATTACTTGTATAATAATATAAATAAATTTTACAGTTTATGAACCAGTTAAATTTTATAATTTAAGGAAACGGAAATTTTCAAAGAAAAAAAAAATGTAGTGAATACAAAAATTATTAGCACATTCAACTGTACACAGTGTAGTAGCAGATTAAAAAAAATAATAAAATCAATGAATTAATAAAAAGAAAAATTACAAATACCAGTGAAAATTAACTTTACATTAATCTCTTGGTTAACTTTACAATGTTAACTTGGCGCATTTTTTCATTCATCCAAACAGTTGACACAAACTGACAATTTAACAAGTAAAAACTAGCAAAAGAAGGCTGAGCCGAATCTTTAAATACCCTCCATCAATGTTCTAAAAAATATGTTCTCACTATTTTTGATACAAATAATGTAAAAAATTTTAGAAGTGAAATTATGGAGGTGAAAAAAAATTTTTGATGTGAAAAATTTTTCTGGTTGGGAAAACAAATTTTGTGGTTGGAAAAAAAATTTTGAAATAAAAAAAAATTTTTGAGGTCAAAAAAAAAATTTTGTGGTGAAAAAAAATTTTTGAGGACATTCATCAGTCATAACACTTTATTGTTTTCATAGAAAAAAAAATTGTATCAGTTCAGTCACCCACTTATAAAAATGATAATATATGATCATTTTCACCTGGGTGGTTTTATTTTCAAAATGCCTCATACATACACTCACCAAAAAAAGTCTGTAATGGCAACTGAAAATTTTGGTGTTACTACGGAAAATTTCGCTGTTATTTCGGAAAATTTAGCTAATTTGAGCCCAGCGGTATTTTTTGCTAATTTTAGCAACACATGCCTGCTGACATGTAGTACAATGAAATTAGTAAAAAAATTAGTAGCCAATACTAAATTTTAGTAAACTTTTTGTAAAGTGGAATTTAAAATTTATTTGCTAAAATCAGCAAAAAAAAAAAAATTACAAAATATTATTAATATCAGTACAATATTTTAAATTAATTTTTTTTATTGAGCATCAAAATTTTTTTATTTAATTTATTTTTTTCAAAAAATATTTTATATAAAATTAAAAAAAAAAAATCAAAGGCTTAAAAATCTTAAAAATTTGTTAAAACATAAACGAATTTTATCATTTTGTTTTAATTTGATAATTTCTGTTTTGAAAAATATTTTAGTCAAATTTTTTTTTTTTTTACTTTTAAGTAAAATTTTAATTGTTTTTAGGGCTGATTTTTAGAACTTAAAAAAAATTTTAGTGCTATTTTAAGTGGTTGTCATATTTTTAGACATGAGTCGGTATATTCACTTCCGATCCCTTTTTTAAATCTATGTAACATTTTAAGGCAATTTAAGTTTGTATTTAAAAGTTTTAAGTAGAAATAACATTTCTTTCAATATTTACTTTTCTAAAAATAGTAATTTGTTTTGTTAATTTTAGCAAATCGGTTTTCAAAAATTTGTAAAATGATTCCTGATATTAGCAACAAAAATTTGTAAATATTTTGTAAAATCTCTGTAATGTAAAATGTAAATAGCAAAAAGATTTGCTAAATATTAATTTTTTTAACTAAAAATCAGTACTAAAATAGAAAAGTGGGATTGAAAACCGTTTACAAATTTTTCTACTAACTTTTTTTTCTGAGTGTATAATACAAATTTACACTAATTAATTCATTGGCGAAAAATTCTATATAAAGATTAAATATTTTTTATTAAAAAAAAAAAAAAAACAATAATAAAGTTTTTATGTTTTTAATAAAAATATGTTTTTTATTAATTTTTTGTAAAATAATGACTTTCTTGTGGAAAAAGTACTCAAAATTGTAATAACCCATGTAAAAATCGAAATATATATGAGCATACATGATCATACATGGGCCTGTATATGATCATACATGGGCATATATGGTCATATACGTCCATACATGATCTCATACATGACCATATATCATCGGATCCGAAATTTGAGGGTATATGGTGATATATATTATCATACATGCTCATATATTATTCATGTATGCTCGTATATGATATACCCTCAAATTTCAGATCCAAAGATATATGATCATATATGAGATCATGTATGGTCATATATTGAACAATGTATGGACGTATATGACCATGTATGCCCATGTATGATCATATACAGGCCCATGTATGATCATATACAGGCCCATGCATGATCATGTATGCTCATATATATTTCGATTTTTACATGGAAAAATAATTTCTTATAAAAAAAAGTCTGTAGAACCCAAGAGTTGTTTTATACGAGAAGGTTTCTTATAAAAAATACTAGATTTTGAGAAATTTTTTTGATAGAAACATTTTTTGATTCTATGGACTATTTCTTTAAGTCAAATTCTCAGATTCTGCTAAATGTTTTTTATATAAAAATTCATATATTCTTAAAAAAAACTAGATTCTAAAAAATTCTAAGATCATCATGAAAATACTTAAATTTTAAGACCTTTTTCTAGTAGGAAATATTCTTAGATTTTTAGATAAAAATGTATATATTCTTTAAAAAAATTAAATTCTAAAAAATTATAAGAGGACTTTTTATCTTAAAAAATACTTGGATTCTGAAAACTTTTTCTAGTAGAAAATATTCTCAGATTCTAAGGACTTTTTCTAAAAGAAAAATTCAAAAATTCTGTGTAAAAATAGTTCTTTAAATTTAACATTTAACAGTTTATAGAATCAAAGAAGTTTCTTGAAAAAGTCCTTAAATCTTATTTTTTTCTTTACAAAAAATATTTCTTAAAGAAATATGTATTCTTAAATTTAAAGAACTTGTTCATACTTTCAAATCATAATATAACTGTGGATACCATATTATGGCAAAATTATGGTTATTTAATTATCATAATATGATAACTAAATCATACTACAAATATGATTGCGCCAACCATGTTTTTCTCTGCTTGAAGTTTTACAAAAAAAAAAAAAATTAAAATCTTGTTAGTGTAAAAACTAAAAATTATCCCCCCCCCCCCCCAAAAGCAATGGCTGGATCCTCTACTGACAGTGCCAAATGAGTCAAAGAAGCATCATAGTACTTTTAAGGTTATAATAGTACCACATAAAATACTTAAGTACAAATTTATCATCCCTGTCGTTCACAGTGTTTTGTTAAAAATAATGTAAAGAAGTTTAAAAGTGAAATTATGGAGGTGTAAAAAAATTGTTTGTGGTAAAAAAAATCATGTAAAAAAAATTTGAGGCGAAAAAAAATATTTTGAGGTGAAAAAATTTTTTTAAAGGTTTTCACCTTTAAAAAAATTTTGTGAAAAAATTTCTAAGGTGAAAAAAACTTTTTGAGGTGAAAAAAACAATTTTTGAGGTGAAAAAACATTTTTGTGGTGAATATTGAATTAAGGCCCTGTGCGAGGTGGCTTAATAAATTGTAAATTAAATGGAAATTGACAGAAGGGTGTAAAATTGTTCTGAACAATATTTGAAAATATTTTTAAACTTCAAAGAAATTTAGAAACCTGAATAAAATATAAATTGTTATAAGCGACTAATGGAAAAATATGACAAAATATATTATTTATCAGTCGAAATTGTATGGAAAATTTTTATGGAAAATTTAGAGGAACCTTCACATTTTTCCTAACAACTTTTAACCGCTGAACAGATTTTCGCACATTTTCAATACCCAACTCATTAATCTATGAAAAAATGAGCACCTCCGCTTGAGTTGTCGCGACAGACGCTAACGCTAAATCGACTTGAATTCGTTTAGGGATCATGGAGTCTTAACCCATATTTCTACATGTTCCAAATTAACTAATAAACTGTTCTATACCCTCACCAGTGGTAATTTACGAAAAATTATGTATAAAAAAAATTTTACTTTCAGTGTTTTTCACATTCTCTAATCTTATAATAAATTTTAATTAAAATATGTAACAATGAATGTATAGGGTTTTCCAATAAGGACTTGAGAATTTTTTTTTTTAAATAAAACGCAAACCATTTGAGATATTTCCAAAACTTTATGATTGACTTGAAATACAATCAAAACATTAATGAATGGAATTCGACTTCGTTAATATGACCACCGCGGGCACGTCGGACTCAATTTTCGATGACTCGGTCACACATTTCGGCCATAACAGCCGCTATTTGGCGTTCAATGTTGGCTCTGTGTTCTTCCAACGTCGTCGGCTTGTTGGCATAGACCAATGATTTGACGTAGCCCCAAAAAAAAAAGTCTAGAGGCGTTAAATCGCACGAACGAGGCGGCCAATTGACTGGTCCATTTCTTGAGATAACACGCTCACTAAACTTAAGCTGAAAGTCCATACCACGCGTTTTCGCGTCAACGCTTTGTACGTGTCAACGCTTTAAACGCTTTACTGAAATTTAAGTTACATACGACGCTTTTGTTTTGATCAGCTATAGCGTCAATTTTTTTAATAAAATAAATTTAAAATAAAGAACTTCGTGTTTTTTTACAGCTTCAATTATGTAGTTCCATTGTGTAGTTTTCAAAATAAAAATAACCTATCAAAATCAGCTGATCTGTTCATACGCTGCTTATGACGCTTACAAAAGTAGAAAGTAGACCTACTTTACGCGTAATACGCGTCAAGGCATTTTACGCTTTGGTACTATGTAACTTGCAGCATACAATTACACTAATTCTACTTTTTTGACAACTGCGTATGATGCAAAGAAGCGCAGCATGCGTGGTATGGACTTTCAGCTTTACTCTTCAATAAATCGATTTAACGTGTGCTGTATGATTGGAGGCACCGTCCTGTTGAAACCACATGTCGTCAAGTCCATGTTTTCCAAGTCCATGTTTTCCAATTCGGGCCGAAAATAATCGGTAATCATGGCGCGATAACGATCGTTATTGCCGAAAAAAAATATGCCCCAATGACGCCGCCGGTATGCAAACCGCACCAAACAGTTAATTTTTGTGGATGAAGTGGTGATTCATAAAGCACATGTGGATTTTCACAAAACCAATAACGAATAGTTTGCCTATTGACGAACCCATTGAGCCAAAAATGAGCTTCGTCTCTGAAGATGATTTAACGCTCTTAAAGTTGCGGTCACCGACTGCGAGTTTCGGTTGTTCATTTTTATAATTTGCATACGTTGTTCGTTCGTGTACTTTACCATAATGAAAATTCTGAGTTTACTGAAAAAATGTAATGTAAAAGTTAGATGATCAGTGAAATAATGCGTTCACAAATTACATTTAAAGTTGTCAAGTACCTATTGGAGAACCCTTTATTTTCTGGAAAATTTAAACAAAAAATTCTAATCTACTTTGGAACTTCAAACAGATTTCCTATACCAAATTAAATACCAATTTAATTTGGATTTTGGAGACCTTCTATTACATGTGCTCCACCATGTCATACACATGCAAAGAAAAAACATAGTTGAGTCAATCATATTCGAAGAGCATCATATATTTTTGGGTTTATGGTTGTGCCAACCATAATATTATGATAATTAAATAACCATATTTTTACCATAATATGGTCCCTAAGTTATATTATGATTCAAAAATTAATATATCATTGTCCTAAATAAACATTTTATATTTAATTTATCATAATATGATCGCAAGTAATCATAGTATGCTCAAAATGTTATCTTATTATGGTCCCTCATAACTATATAATGATTCCTGGATTATCATTATATGATCCATAATCTAAGAAATTTTCTTAAAGGAAAAGTTTTTAGAAACTATGAAAAAGCTCTTTAAATTTAAGAATATTTCCTTTAGAAATGTTTTTTCTAAAAAAAAATCTTAATATTAAGGACTTTTTGAAGAAAAATTGTTAAGGAAAAAATCATAGACTTTTCTTTCTTTGATTGTATAATTATTTTTTGGTTGTAGCCAGCATTTTATCGTTGTATAATTATCATATTTTTTTTTAAAGGCAGAATTTTTGTTACCACAGTATGGTTACAGCCAATCATGATATAAAATAGAAGGTGCTAATCATAAAATCATAAAATATTTACTTAATAATGATGGTAGCGACCATGTTGATGGTTAGAAAACCAATAACTTGGTTGTGACAACCATACCCGATTGCAGCAAGCACAATATAGTAGCAGTGATCATATTGCAACCATGTTTTTTCTCTGCGTGCAGCTTAAATCAATCACAATAGAATAATTTATTTTTTTTGTTTTGCTCCATCTCTAGCAATTTTCCCTGAAGTGTAAATGTGCATTTAGAGCAATTTTACTTTAACTATTTTTATTTTTCTTATTTTTTAAGGTTAGTTTGTTTACACAAAATCCTTGTTATTATCAAATAGAAATCTAGTTTAATTGTCAAATTTTCTAATGTAAACGACATGGATTTAAAATTGGATTTCAAATTAAAGTCTAGTAAATTCCATATAATTACACTTAAGTTAGTTGCACTCTTAAACATATATTTGCATTTCCGCTAAAGTTTTTTTTTTCTGTGATTTCTTGTTATGCAAATTTAATTTTTTTGCTCTTTAAAATGAACTTGAAAATTGGCTTCTATTGTAGTATTTTGTTGTTAATATATTATTTTTTTTTTCTTGTATTTTTACCCCCTGAAAACAATCTGCGTTTTGATTATCTTGTTTGAAATAGTTTTCTTCACCTTGAATTGTTTAATAATGTTATTATTATTATTGTTGTTGGTGGTGGCAATGTTTTAAATAAAAAAGGGTTAATGCACTGCATTACCGAGATTTAAAAAAGTTTGTTCAAGAAAAGAAAAAAAAAAACAGATTGTAAAAGAAACACATAATAACTTGCATGTTAAAGCTAAGTTAGAAAAAAAACTACAACATAAAAAATCTCATGTCAACAATATAAATTATGTTGCGACAACAGTATTATTACCATGATGTATTTTTAAATTGATATTTAAGACTGCAATTTAATTTTTTTTTTTTGAATTATTAACCCTCTACTGCATGAATAAACACCGTAAATATATTTTTATTTGGGACAATTTAATACATATTTAACAAAAAAAATTCACCGAACATTTTGTAAGAAAAAAAGAAATTGAGCCATATAACACCTTATAAGCACTTTTTTGGAAAAAGAAAAAAATTTTTGTTAAAAACAAGTAAAAAAGGCTGAAATTCGACTGTGCCGAATCTTGGAATACCCTCCACCAATGTTCTCTATTGTTTTAGATACAAAACTTTTGAAGTAAAATTATGGAGGTGAAAAAAAATTTTGAGGTGAAAAACTTTTTTGGATGCGGAAAAGAATTTTTTTACGTGAAAAAAAATTTTGAGATGAAAAAATTTTTTTAGGTGAAAAAAATCTTTTGGGGGTGAAAAAAAAAATTTAGTGGTGAAAAATATTTTTTAAGGTGAAAAATATTTAAGGTGTACAAAATATTATTAATTTCGAAGCGATTGGTGAAAAATATGAGAAAATATATTATATACCAGTCGCTACTATGAAATTGTACTAAAATACACCAATTTGTATGGAAAATTTATAGGTATTTTCACATTTTCACCCATAACTTTTTAACCGCTGGACTGATTTTTCTCATTTTCAATACCAAACTGCTCGGGAGGATGCACAATAATCTGGGTAAAAATAGGCACCGCCGCTTTCGTCTTCGCGTCGTGATCGCCATTTCAACAGGCAGACAGACGGACATTTCTAAATCGATTTAAAATTGCATAGGGATCACGAATATATATACTTTATGGGGTCTTAGACCTATATTTCGACATGTTACAAACGGAATATCAAACTAATATATATCCTCACCATATATGGTGGAGGGTATAAAAAGGGAAAAAGAACGTTTTGTTAAAAAAAAGCACGTTTTGTTCTGCGACTCCTCATATTAAAACTAATGAGTAATCTATGTTAACTTGCTTGCTCCCACACTTCACAACTCAAACAGAAAAAAATACAATTTTCAAAAACTTTTTTGACACCTGTCACTTGTATCTTGTTTGTTTTTAGTCTGTGGCTTGGTACACCCAAAAAAAAATGAACTAAAATTTAGAAAAGTTAACTTATATGTAGGAAAAATTGAAATTAAAACGGTGCCAAAGACAATTTTTACCAAAAATTTTCCTTGAAATTAAGAAATAAATTTTGCTTAAAATTTGGTAAAATTTTCTAAATAATAGAAAAATTTTACTATTGAGAACTAAATTTGTATACGAAAATATAGCAAAATTTCTTTTTAATTAGTTCATATATCATCTTAAATTTTACTTATAGTTAGGAAATGTTATCTTGGTTTAAAGAAAATTTTTATTTTATATAATTTTATTAAATAATTTTTTTACTAAAACATAGCAAAATTTCCTCTTAATTAGTTCATATATTATCTTAAATTTTACTTTTAGTTAGGAAAAATTTTATTTTATTTAAGTTTATAAAATATTTTTTTTACTAAAAACTAGAACTTAACTTCCTAAAAATAAGAAAATATTTTCTAACATAACTAAAGTTAAATTGCACTTCTTTTGAGTGAAAATTTTTATTAAATTTGATACAAAATTTTCTAATAAATATGAAACTGTTTCTATGGTAAAGGTGTTATATTTCACCATATATTTTAAAGTATTTACACTCATTGTGTAAGTACTTTCCCAATTTTGGAGCACTTCCGCTTTGTGAGGACACTGCTTTTAACAAACTTTTTGCTATAAATTTTTATCTTGAAATTAAATTGAATTATGCTAAACTCATGTATTTAAAATCTGAATTAAATTAGCAAAAAAAAAAAATCTGAACTAAATTAGCAAAAAGGTAAAGAAATTAAAAAAATATATACTGCAGGATATCATGAAACGTAATAAAATGTAACAAAGTCAGATCCATTTCGTAGTTAATGGTTCTCCTCGAGAGAACTTCAAAAAGGGACGCCCTAAGTGGCATATGGCATATGTATCTAAGGAACACTGGGGGTCCCTTGTCTTCTTAAATTAACTAATTTAAGGAAATTGTTATTATTGAAAAATGGAAAAAGTTCATAAGTTTATTTTATGGCATTTTTAGCTTAACTTTTAATTTTTGTTATTAACTGAAAAAAAAAATAGTTTTAATGCCTTAGATAAATATAAAGTTTATTATGACGTTATAAAAGCGCAAATTTATTTTTTTTTTACTTTTTGCTATCAAAATTTTAAAATATATTTTAAGTTATCTTTAGTTCATTATTTAAATTTAATTTTTTTTACTTTTTGCTATCAAAATTTTAAAATATATTTTAAGTTACCTTTAGTTCATTATTTAAATTTAATTTTTTTTTTACTTTTTGCTAACAAAAATTTAAAATATATTTTAAGTTAGCTTTAGTTCATTATTGATAAGACAATCATGTACGATAATTTTTTTTTAAGGATACTTTAAGGATACAATCCTTTAATAATATTTTTTTCTTTAAAATTGGAAAAATTAACTAGTTTGGGGGAAAAAAAAAATAATGAAAATAAGTTCAACGTTTTTCTAAAAAAAAACCAAATTTTTCCTCGATTTAGGAAAAATTTACTGAAGTTTTTTTTTTTAATTTATCTGAAGAAATTTTTAGAAAAAAATCCTATACCTAAATTTATTATTTCCCAAAAATTAGAAAACTTTTACTTGGAAAAAAAAATAATATTTTATTAAAATTTTTAAAAAATATTTTTATTTTCTTAAATTTTTTAGCTTAATATTTCCAAAAGGAGCAGCGAAATATTGAAAAATAAATAATATTTTTTTTTATAAAAAAACCAACTTTAAAATCAAAATTTTAAGATGTTAAAAATAGAAGAAGAAAAATTAATAAATAAAATTTAAAAATAATTTTTTAACATTTATCTGAACTAAGTTGCATGAAAATTTTCCCTAGAAATAGTACATCGAATTCTAAAAATAAAAAAGTTTTTATTATAACATGGGAAAAAATTTATTAATTTTTATTTTTAATTGTCTAAACTAATTTTTAGAAAATAATTCTTAAAAAATAGAAAGTAATAGACTTAAAAACAGAATTTAGAAATGGCTTTCTAAAATTTAGTTAATTTTACTACTAGCGAACAAAAAATGAACACACATTTAAAGGGTGTCCCAAGAAGAACGCAATTTTTTAATCTGGCAACATTCGAAGTGTCATTGTTTGACATTTGAACAATTGTTATTGTTTGCTAGTAGAAGGTACGAGGTTAGTAAAAATGGAGCGCTACACGAATGAACAACGCATTCTCATTGTGAAATTGTTTTACCAAAATGGTGAAAGTTTTGCGGCTACAGTTCGCAAATTGCGATCAATTTGGGGTCACAATAATGCTCCAAAAGAGTCAACTGTAAAGAGATTAATAGATAAATTTGCCGAAACTGGGTCTGTTAGTGATGTAAAGACAACAACGCGCCATCGACCAGGTCGATCGACCGAAAATGTCGCAGCTGTACGTGATGATGTCGCTCAAACTCCATCCACCTCAATTCGACACCGAGCTCAGCAAATTGGTGTCTCCAAATCCACTTTGCAGCGAATTTTGACGAAAGATTTGCATCTTCATGCATACAAAGTTCAATTGACTCAGGAACTGAAGCCAGCTGACCATGGACAGCGAAGAGAGTTCGTTAATTGGGTATTGGAGAGACAACATTGAAATGCTGATTTTGCCGATAAAATCATCTTCAGTGACGAGGCCCATTTTCATCTTGATGGCTTCGTCAATAGGCAGAATTGTCGCATTTGGGGTGAGGAAAATCCTCGAGTGATTCACGAGAAGCAAATGCATCCTCAACGTGTCACTGTGTGGTGTGGTTTTTGGGCTGGAGGAATCATTGGACCTTTTTTTATGAAAATGAGGCAGGTCAAGCGCAAACAGTCAATGGTGTTCGGTACCGTGAAATGATAACCAGTTTTTTCTTGCCTTGAATTGAAGAAATGAATGTGGA
Organism: Eustalomyia histrio; assembly: GCA_949748255.1. Lineage (NCBI taxonomy): Eukaryota > Metazoa > Arthropoda > Insecta > Diptera > Anthomyiidae > Eustalomyia > Eustalomyia histrio. The sequence continues at coordinate 143,032,062 of OX456525.1, forward strand.
GGGCATGTGGTTCCAACAAGACGGCGCCACATGTCATACAGCCAGAGAAACAATTCAATTGCTGCATCAGTCATTTCCCGGTCGTGTTATTTCGCGTTTTGGAGATCAGAATTGGCCGCCTAGATCGTGCGATTTAACACGAATAAGCCGACGACGACTCAAGCCTTAAAAGAGGAAATTGGACGCTGCATTAATGAAATACCGCAGCATTCATGCAAAACGGTCATTGAAAATTTCATTAAAAGATCGCGTGCATGCCAGCAAAGCCGCGGCGGCCATCTGCACGATATATTGTTCCATACATAACCTCATTCTGTCTACTTTACGATATAATAAAGTTTTACGATTTTTTTTAAATATCTGTGTTTTATTTAAAATTTAAAAATTGCGTTCTTCTTGGGACGCAAATTTCTTAAACCCAAGATGGTTTTCTTAAAAATTAATACATTAACAAATTTTCTTCTTTTTGAGAACATTTTTCTAAGCTTAAATTAAATTTTACTTAAATTGAGGAAAATTCTTAAACTATTTTTAAGGAAATTTTGAATCAATTTTCAGTTCATATACTTTTTTGTTAGTGTAGTAACTGGCGTTGCCAATAAATTGGTAATTTGATCTTTAGTTTATGTGGATTTCTAAAAGCAAAATATTTATTTTTTTCCCAAAAAATATTGAGAAATTTGATTTGTTATATGTTTTACATTTTATGTTATATTTTTCAATTAATTTAATTATTTTTTAATTTTTAATTAAACTATTAATGTATTTTCTATATAAAAAATAATAATCAAATAAATAAATTCATATATTTTTTTTTTTTTTGCTTTAACCATAATCCATTTATTTTATTTTTCTTTAATTTATCATAGAAAAATTTATTACTACATCTATTTACAAGTTTTTTTCTTACATTTTTTATTATTTTATTGTCTATTTTCCTTTTGTTATAATCAAAGTATAATTTTACATTTATTACAGGTTTGTTGACTTTTTTTTTAGTAAACAATTGTTTATGTTTTTTTATGCTAGTTATGCAATTAATTTTTTTTTTAAAGCAAAAAAAAAAATATTGTTTACGCGATGTTATATCATAATTTGTAAATTTTTTTTTTTTTGCATACATTTAGTTAATTTTTGCAGTTTTTATTTCTCAGTTTATTTGCTGGTTAAAGTTAAATGATTAATTAGTTAAAATATTTAACATATACAATTTTTAAATGCTTAAGATATTTTTTTTTATTTTGCTTTGCGATAAAAAGATGATAAAGTCATTTATTAATCTAAAATGTTAATTAATTTTACTAAATGTATATATTAATTAAAAAATATTTTTATAATTAAGATTTATGAATAAAAAAAATTTTAGTTGAAAGAAAATTTAAAAAAATTTTTAATATTAACAAGAAACTTGCAATTTTTTCCCTTGTTTATTAACGTCTAGTTGAATTTTCTTAACCATAAACAGTCCATTAATATTTTGTCGTCTGGTCTTAACATAAACATATTGCCAATATATTATTTATTGCACATATTTCTTAAATTAATATTTTTATAAGCAAAAACTAAATTTTAAAAATTCAATTTTTGTATCTATAAATTATTAGTTGTCTTGCCATATCATTGAGCTTTACAAAACCACCAACCACATTTACTCTAGAAAAAGGTCATTGAAACATTCAGGGTATTCATGTAACATCTCCTATATAAGCTGTGTTTATGCGGGAAAATATTAACGTCATTTCCATAGAAATTTGATTTAAGTAACGTTAAGTGTTAACACTAAACGTTGGCTTATGTAAAAATTTATATTGAAATGACATAAGCCAACTTTGATAGCTTGCCGCATAAACAAAGCCATTGTGTATACCACCGTAAACCATCGTATATTTTCGAGTCTTAAGGCATAATTTACACGCGAGAGAAACTGTCAGACACACATTTCAACTTATTTAAACTAAGTACATTAACTTCTTAAATTTAAGGAAATGTTTTATTTAGGATTCCTAAAAGGGTTTAGAATATTTTCAACCTATAAAATTTTGTTGATTTTGTATAACTAATTTAACTTAGTTTGTCAAATTTTAAATAATAAATTTCAAAATATTTGTGTTTATTAACGAAAATTATTTTATAATTATTTTCTTTAATATTTATATAAAAAAAATTAAATGAAATTAAATTATTTGCACTAAATGAGAATTACAAAGTGATAAATATTAAAAAGCAAAATTTGTGTGTGTGCCTGTGTTTTGTGTAGATAGGCTGAATCAGCTGATTCGTCACGTTACGTCTACGTATGGCTAATTCCAGCTTAAGCCTTGAGCCAAAAGTCAGATAAAAATTATCATTAAAACATTGCCGCAAAAATATGTTGTCACTGTCACTGGCAGATGTTTTACTATTTTGAATGCACATAATATGAGTAGAATTTATAAACTAAAAATTAAGTTCAAGCTTTTTAAAATTTAAGGAAAATTTGTTTATAAGAAAATTTTACTAAATTTTAAAACAAATTTATATAAAATTTAAGTAAAAAAATATACAAAATTTTAGTCAAATTCCAAAATAAATTTAACACTAAATTTACTTACTTTAAGAAAAAATTTACTTAACTTAAATAAATTATTTGTAGTTGCTTTTTAATTAAAAGCTATGCTTCATTTTGGTTAAAATTTTTTAAAATTTAGTTAAATTTTTTAATATATGGTAAATATAATTTTGAGTGTAATTAAATATAGTGAACTTTTTAAACTTTATCGTGTAGGGCCCTGTGCGATGTGGCTAAATAAATTCTAAACTAAATATAAATTGACAAAAGGTATTGATATTTCTTTGAAGGAATATCAAAAAAAATTTTCAAATTTCATATAAATTTGGAAACCTGAATTAAAATTAAATTTTATTTAGCCAGTTCGCACCCACCATATCAAGTCCGTGCCGATAGCTATTTGACAGATAAAAAATGACAGCATTAGTAAAAAAATCTGCCGACAGTGGCAAAATTTTTTTGCGGCAATGTTTTAATGATAAGCTGGAATTAGCCATAAGTAGACGTAACGTATCGAATCAGCTGATTCGGCCTATCTATACAAGCACTTAAATTAGAATTAGCCATACGTAAACGTAACGTGATGAATCAGCTGATTCAATCAAAAGGCATGACTTAATACGAGACAACCATATGGTGATATGCCACGTTACGTATGGCTAGTTCTAGCTATAGCCATCGCAAACGTAACAAGTCGTGACAGACGAATCTCTTGAAATTTAATTTTTTTTTCTCCCGTATTTACGTGAGGGCTCAAAAAAACAATTACAAACAAATTAGTTTTTATTCCAAAAAATAAATAAATCTATTTTATATAATTTTGTATTCCATTTTTTAACAAATTGTTTTAAAAACATTATGAAACACAAAAATCAAAACTTTCACCAAAAAACAAAAAATTAGTTTGGAAAGTTTTTTTTCTTCTTCATGACTGTTTATTTACAAATGTTCAAAAACAGCTGATACGTTTTCGTTTATCTATAACTACACATTTTTAGCTCCGCCCCGTTACGTTAGGGTACGTTACGTCTACATATGACAAATGAGGGCTTCATTTAGCCATACGTAACGTGAAGTATCTCCGTATATATGGTTGTCTCTTTTAAATTTATTCATTTATATTGAATCAGCTGATTCCTCACGCTACCTCCCGTATAAGAATTCAAGCTTTAGTGTGTTAGATTTTAGTGTTGCCAACCATCGTTTTAACAAAGCACAGTGTTTTACATAATAAGTAGAATGAATGCAGTCATTGAGTTAGAACACACCAGACTAATATTAAAGCCGCACAATTTTTGTTCTTTTCAAAACACACGAGAATGATTCATCTGGCATAAAATGTGTGTTAGTGTTTTTTGTATGCATTTAACATTTAGCGTTTTTTTTTAAATGTGCATGTATTGGTTTTGTGTTTGCTAATGCGGGGTAGAAGCTGGTTGAAAATTTACGCCACCAAAAATCCATTCTTTTTACCCCGCTTGCCTACAAGCTGGTATGTTATGCCAGCATAATTGTTCTCTTGCGTTCTAGCTCATTTGGAACTAGTAGAATTACTGTTAATCAAACAGTTTAAAACATTGTTGAATCGACTTTTTTAGTGCTTGATTAAGCTGTTAATCCATATTTTACTAGATGAAATTTTCTGTATAAATTTTGTTTTTTGTTTGACAGGTTGGTTGAAAAGTTCCTGCGCTCGAAATGAAAGAATACTGTTTTTGTTACGAAATATATTTTTTTATTTAATATAATCTCCTATAAGCTCAATACACTTATTCCAATGATCTTCCAATAATTTTATCCCATCCTTATAATGGTTTTCCGAAAGCTCTGCAAAATAACCGTCTACGGCTGCTATGGCCTCTTAATTCGACGAAAAATGATTTCCACGAAGGAATTGTTTGAGATTTCTGAAGAGATAGTAGTCACTGGGAGCCAAATCTGGTGAATACGGTGGATGTTGAAGCAATTCGTACTTTAATTCTTTGAATTTAGCCATCGTCAAAACACTTTTGTGAGCAGGTGCATTGTCTTGATGAAAAATGATTTTTTTCTTCTTTAAACCAGGTCTTTTCTCACGAATTTTTTCTTCCAGCTGATCCAAAAGGTTGCAATAATATTCAGAGTTGATTGTTTTACCTTTCTGAAGATAATCAATCAACAAAATTCCTTTTGCATCCCAAAAAACTGATGCCATAACCTTCTTTGCTGATTGTTGTGACTTCACCTGCTTTGGAGCTGAACAACCAGCTTCAGTCCACTGTAAACGTTCTTGTTTCAATTTAGGATCATGGTGGTAGATCCAAGACTCATCCATAGTTATTAAACGACGCAAGAAGTCGGTTTTATTCGGCTTAAAACGCTCTAAATTACGCTGAGAAATTTGTTTTCGATCCAGTTTTTGTTGAATTGTTAATGTGTGCGGCACTAACTTTCCAAACAGTTTTTTCATACGTAATTCTTCATGAAAAATATGGAGTACTCGTTCGTCTGAGATGACTATGGCATTAGCAATTTCACGCTTAGTCAAACTTGGATCTTCACTATTCATATTATGTACCTGCCCAATGATTTCTGCTGCGGTTGCAGTTTTTGGTCGTCCTTCGCGTGGATCGTCTTCAAGGCTGGTACGACCACGTTTAAATTCACCAGCCCAAAATTCAACGGTGCGTTTTGACAATACACTTCTAACAATTGTTCATAAATTTCCTTTGCTTTTAAACCCTTCAAAACAAAGAATCTAATGACTGCACGATATTCAATTTTTTCCATTTAAAAAAAAAATCAATGACACGTCAACTTCAAATGGCTTGTAAACAAAGAAAGAATTGACAGAATGACTTGCAACTTTGCATGTGTTCTCAGGACAGTTATACCAACTTGAGAAAAAAAATTTTGGAGCTAGCAGTGCCATCTCTTGGTGAGCGCAGAAACTTTTCAACCAACCTGTAGAAAAGTTACGTACGTGTTGTTGTTCCTACTTTTGCCAAATTTCTTTATTAACAACTTTTTTAAGTTGTTTTTACCATATTTTTTCCCTTGTGTTTTTTGTGAAAAACACGTTATTTGTAGTTTTTTATTAGTATTTTGAGGGAGTGTAGTAAATTGGTAAATGAATATTTTTTAGTTTTAAAATGTGTGAATGAATATTAAGAAATTTCTCTTTATATATTTTGGCGTTTTATACTTCATATCGTTTATCTTATGGTAAATATAAATAATAGAAGAGGTATTTAAAAAAACTTAGTTTTCTTTAATTTTTTTTTTATAAATCAAAACAAATATTTGTTAAGTTTTTTTTTACATTTCCTCTATTACAGAGTATGTTCAGTGCAGCAAAAATGTAAAGACACTGAACCTAACAAAAAATAGTTTTAAACCCCCTGAATTTGAAGAGAATTTTAACGGGATTTATACATTGTCTCAAAAAGTTAACATAACATTTATATAGAAAATCTTAATACAAGAGATAATGCTAAAATTTTCAAAATAAATAAAATCTCGTTGCTGCATACACATATTATTCCTCTGTAGTTGTAATATTTTGATTTAAAACAAAATCAAACGTTATTTTCAAATATTTTTGCATTTAATACGTTTAACTTTATTTTTTTTTAAACATTGAATATAAACTAATATGATTTCATTTAAGATTTTTGCTTTATTTACATTTTAAAGTTAATTAAAAATTAATTAACAAAAATACTTAAAACAACTTTATGGTGTTATGCTACAAAATACCAAACTTGTACTTTCAAACTACAAAACTAAAACTTGAAAACAACATTTTATATATTTTATGCCAAAACTTAATAAACTGTGCATTCTAATATCAGTCATAGTTGAGTTTTCATAGATTAAAAACTTATTTTGCCAAAGTTTGAAAGTAAATATAGGCTTATGATTGGTTGGTGTTTTGGAATTTTAAATAAAAAACAAATAAATAATTTGCTACATCATTATTTTCATCATCATCATAATTCTTATAAATAAACTTTAAATAATTGTTAAACAAATTATTTTTTTTTTTACAAAAAACATGATTGGCATAAAATAATCTAATTTTATTTTCTTTAATGATGCATTTATGACCTAAAAACAAATTGCCATCTTCATGTTCATGGTAAGAGTTTCTCTTACTTTCTTCTTTTTTTGGAAGAAATAATAAATAAAAGTCAAGAAGTCAGTTTGACCATAACAAACTATTTTTGTTTCAACTACTTGAAAATTTCTATATAAATAAATCCATGTTGTGCATATTTATATTTCAGCATTCTTTTGAAACGTGCTGTGTTAAACAACTCATAAAAAAAATCCAAGTCACCAAGCCAGCAGACATACATACATATCGTTAGCTTATTATTGGTTTGACCCATTGACAATTTTTTAAAAAAATTGAGTTTATATTAATTGTAAATTTCCTCGTTCTCATTCTAAAACCCTTTTCCCAAAATCTTGTATCATATCCAGCATCGATTTAGCTCTGAATAGGTAATTTTAATATTTAATGAGCATTATTTTGCTGCATACACCACTGTTTAGCATATACAGCAAATTTTGCATGCAAAAAGTAAAAAAATGCATTATTGTTTTGCTGCATTTGGCATATGCATCAAATTTGTATACAGAAATAAAAAAATTTACTACAATATTATTTTGCTGCATTGCTATAACAAGAAAAAATAAAGAAAGAACTGGTTTTAGGCGCACATAAAAGTATAGATATGCAGCAAGAAAAGTCAAATTCAAAAACTGATATGCAGCACAAAGCAAGAATTTTCTTTCCGCCTTTGAAAAAGTATAATAAATTAAGACTTACTGTATATAAATGATTGAAAATTTATAGTTTTGTTTAAAATCCATGCCGCTACCAATAGCGAAAATAAAAAAAAATATTTTTCATGAAGATTTTAAGAAATATTTACGTACGACTTTTTTACGTATACATAGGTCATACAAATAATAAGCTGACGATATGTTGGAAAATGCATTCACTTTATCCATTCTACTACTCATTCATAGTATATGGATATTTTTTGTTTGGTAGCGATCCGTAAAAGGTGTGTTCTTCTATTGCAATTCTTGTGTTGCATTTTTCCACTTAATAAGGTTAGTGGGTTAGTTTAAATTTTACGCATGACTATATGGATAAATTAGTTTATTTAGAGGATGTAGCAGAGTATTAGATACAAATTGTTTGAAAGTTTTAAAAGAATTTACTTTTGAAAACATTTTAGGAGTTAATACAAACAATAAAAAAAAATCTTTAGTGTTTGACAAAAAATTATTATTAAATTATTGCCATTTTAAATGATTGCGTTGGTAAATTTATCAATTTTTTTAATTTTCATAGCCCTTTCTGACAAGGTCTTCTAAATAATTTCCAAATAATTTATCAGATTTTGTGAGCGGTTTGTAACGATTTTCAGAATTTTTTGACTGCACAGAAAAATTTTAAAGTGATTTAGCCATTTCAATTGAAAACTAATAAAAACTACTCATATAAGGTTAAAAAGGTTTTTTTATTATCTCGTTAACAGCTGTTTGATTATTTTTATAAACAAAAAATAGACTGGCAATAAATATGTTAACATAAATTGCAGCAAATGTCAAAATTAAAAAATCGCTACTGTGGACCACTCGATTTCGAACATTTTTATTGCCAGCAAATATGTCGCAATAATTCTCCAGCAGTATTCGCTTGCAATTATTGCTAAGATAAAAAAAGACGTCACAAATATAAAAAAAAAATAGAAAAGTAATAGAAAAAAATATATTTAATTTAAAAGAACTATATAAATTTTAACAAATTATAAGGAAAAATATAAAAATATAACAATTTTTTCACTTTACAAATGTATTTATAAGTTAAAAGAAGAACTTTCTTCCTTGAAATTTTTTAAAATATGGGTTAATATATAAATACGTGTTCTCCACCCTTAACATAAGCTCAGAAATAAGCAATTTTGTGCCGTTATTCTGCCAACGCATTTTACGCATTTTTTATAAGTCCGTGACTTTTCAAACTTCCCTCGTAGTTATCTGAAATGCAACACTGCTCCCATCAAGTACCACCAGTTAATAGATTACTGTCAAATTTTGAGCAAGTTCCGTCATTTACGTTTAACAGCTGCGCTTAACAGCTGTTCAAAACATACAACCTCGTGGATTTTTTTAAAAATGGAAAAAAGTGAATTTTATTCGAAAAAACGGTCAATTAAACCAAGGAAAAGCTTGATAAATACTATGGGGACTCTGCACTATCGATTGCAATGGAAAAAAGGGGTTTACTGGCTTTCGTTGTGGCCTTACACAGAAGATGCCGAACGTTCTGAACGCCCAGTTGAGGTCTTTACACCCAAAACAATTGAAAAATTCACGATATGGTGTTGGCCGATCGGAGATTAAATGTGCGATAGGTTGAGGAAGACATAGGCTTCTCACGTGGCTCAGTGGTTTAAATTTTGAACGATTACTTGGCTGCCGCGTTTGCTCACAATCGACCAACAACGGAATCGTGTGACAGCTTAGTTTCCATGGCAAAAATTCATGAAGTAGACTACGAATTGCCCCCTCATTATCCTTATTCTCTGGATTTAGCCCCCAGTGACTATTTGCTATTTCCAAACCTAAAGAAATGGCTCCAAACCTAAAGATTTAGCTCCAACGATGAAATTATTGATCAAACAAATGCCTATTTTATGGACCTTGAAAAATCCTATTTTTTTAGAAGGGATACAAAAATTGGAGAAACACTGGACTGTGTATTGAAATTTTTCATTCAAAAAGTCACGGACTTATTGGCCCACCCTCGTAGATGGGGAGTTATCAAAAATGTTACAAAATATTTTAAAAACATTCTTGATATATTTTTCAAATAGGGATGAGTAGTTTGAAGATTAAATTTTTTAATATTTGGTGAAAGGCAGACCTTAGCTTCTGAATATTTGTTGCATATAATTTTGCAGCCGTAAGCATAATGATGATACATATAATTTCACATTTCCCTCTTTACTGAGTATGTTCAGTGAAATAATTTGCTTAGTAAAATGCCAAAAATGTCAAGCAGGAGGGACTATTAATGGTGATTAATATCACGTATCATCGAAACTTAGCCACATTTATGCAAAATTATCATGGAAAATTTAAAAAAAAAAAAGATCTGTGCCAGCAAAGCCTCAGGACCATTTCTCCCGTGTGCTATTCCATACATAGCCCTATCCTGTGCACTTAATGATTCAATAAAAAAGTCGCCATTTTAATTCAATCAGCTGTTTCCCGTCTGGGTAGTCTGTGACCTATAGTTTTCGCAAGTTTGTTTAACAATATTTTAATTTAATATTATATAAATCTAGTCAAGTTTTGCCTAAATTTCAATTGATACCTAAGTTTTTGATAATTTTTATCAAATAACATTCGCAATTTTATTTGGTACAAAATCTTATGAAAAATTGTCATTTTGTTTGTTTTTTTTTTTTTTTTGCTTGCGTTTTAAAATACCAGTTTTCTATAAAAATTACATATCCTTTGTGAATAAATTCCTTAATTTCAATATTAAACATTCATTTTAAAAACTTGTTATATTTTTAGTAAAATATTTATGCAGCAAATAAACTTGGCTTTAAATATTTTTTTAAACTTGATTTGATTAAAAAAATATATATAGTATATCAAAAAATTCCAAACATTCATTAAAATAAAGTAAAATAAAACAACAAAAAATACCACTTTACACGTATTGAACAAGGTTTAAAACAAATGAAGCACAAAATAAAAAAATAAAAAATATTGCAAACCAAAATTGAAAAACAAAATTAATTTGAAAGTGAATTTTTTTTTAATAAAAATAAACAAGAAAAAAATAACAATTGTTCGATTATAAGGCTAACACTAAATGAGGGTGATTACAGCAATTTTTCAAATACTTAATACAAACTAATTTGGAAAAAATATGTATCGATAAAGAAACAAATAAATAAAATAAACAGATAAGTCTCGATTTACGTGGTTAAGTTGAAAGTTATAATAAATCAAAAATTTTAAAATAACTTAGCTCGGTTTGAAATTTAAAATATTTAAAACATTAACAAATCCGAATATCGCTGTCGAAAAATCTTTAGTTAAAAGTTATTTTACAAAAAAAAAATACTCAATACTATTTGAAAAACACCTTTTTATACACAGAAAAAATATTTTAAAATCAAGTAGAAACAACATTAAATTAAAATCAAACCACATTAAGAAAAAAGACATGAACTAAAAATTAATTCAAAATTTCCTTTAAAATAGTTTAAACATTTTCCTCAATTTAAGTAAAATTTTATTATAACTTAAAAAAATTTTCTTTAAAAGAATAAAAATTCCTATGTTTAAGTAAAAACGAAATAGTTTTTATACTCAGAAATAGTTCATATCTTTTCTAAGTAATATGTCTCGATTTTAGGTAAAAAAAAACAAGAATATTTAATAAAAATTTATCAATTTTTAAGAAAAACATCTTAGTTTTAAGAAATTTTTATACTAATTCAAAAACCAAAAATTTAGAACATAACTTACTTCCATTTAGTTCAAAAAATGTGTCTAACTTAAAATGAAAAGTACTTGAACTTAATGTGTGTTAATAGAAAAAACATCTTGCACTCAAAAAAAAGACTTGAACTAAAATGTAATCAAAAATTTCCTTTAAAATAGTTTATAAATTTTCCTCAATTTATGCAAAATTTTATTAAAACTTAGTAAAATTTTCCTAAAAGAATAAAAATTCCTAAGTTTGAGGAAAAAACGAAATAGTTTATATTTATATACTCAGAAATAGTTCATATTTTTCCTAAGTCATATTTCTTGATTTTAGGAAAAAAACAAGTCAATTAAATAAAAAGCATCTTAGTTTTAAGAAATTTGCATACTCAAATGTAATAAAATTAAGTTAACTTAAAAAAATTTGGGACATTGAACTTGAACTTAATGTGTGTTCATTTTTTTTTTGCAAGTAGTAAAACTAACTAAATTTTAGAAAACCATTTCTAAATGCAGTTTTTAAGTCTACCACTTTATAATTTTTAAGATTTTTTTCTATAAAATTAGTTCAGGCAATTAAAAACAAAAGGTAATAAATTTTTTCCTGTGTAATAATAAAAATATTTTTGCTTTTAGAAACTGATAAACTATTTCTAGGTATAATTTTCATGCAACTTAGTTCAGATAAATTTTAAAAATTTCAGTAAAATTTTATTTTTTTCAAGCAAAAAATTTCTAATTTTAGGGAAATAATAAACTTAGGTATAGGATTTTTTTGCTAAAATTTTTTTCACATAATTCAAAAAAAAAACAACTTGAGTGAATTTTTCTTAAATCAGGGAAAAAATTTAGTTGTTGTGGGAAAACGTTTAACTAATTTTTAATATTTTTTTTTTCAAAAAAAAAAAACATAATAAATTAAAAACAACCTAGTTAATTTTCCTAATTTTAAGGAAAAAAATATTATTTCAGGAAACAAATTAAAGTATCCATTTAAAAAAATTATCGTGCATGATTGTGATATTTGTGATCGTACGTGAGTCAAATATCGCTCACCTGCCCATCTCTAATCCTAACAGTCTTAAATATTGAACTAAAAGAAGCTTAACATATATTTTAAAATTTTGTTAGCAAAAGGTAAAAAATTTCGAATTTATGCTTTTATGTAATAATTTTGTTTGCTGACTACAATACAAAATATCTTAAGAACATTTTACAGATTTATGTAGGGATTCTCCCTTCCTAACGCATTAAAACACACTTTATTATTTTTGTATATTAAATATAAGTTTAATGAATTATTAAATATAACTTTTAATTATTGAAATTATGTTTTGATTATTGAAAGATACCGTCTTATCTTGTCGAGTGCGCAGCGTTAACTGCCTCTTTGTTTTTTCTAATTGTATTTCGTCCGTTTGTTTCAATTCGTCTCTTATCTCTGTGCTTTCGTCTTTCTCTACTTTGGCCTGGCCGAACGTCTTAACTCTTTTCTGCCTGGTCCAACATTTATAAAACTATTTATATTTTATAAAACTATTTTTTTCAAGTTAATAATAAAAAAAAGGCAAAATCAAAGTTTAAGGTAAAAATGCCATAAAATAAACTTATGACATTTTTCCATTCTCCAATAATAACAATAAATGTAACTGTGATATTTTTGTATTTTTGCAACAATTTCCTTAAATTAGTGAATTTAAGAAGACAAAGGACCACCGGTGTTCCTTAGCCATAGATGCCGTGTGTCACTTAGAGCGTCCCATTTTTGTAAATCTCTCGAGAAGATTCATTTATAAACTACGAAAAGGACAAGTCACATCATTAGTTAACACAGAAAAATAATTTTAAAATCAAATAGAATTAACATAAAAATTAAATATAAACAGCATAGAAATCAAATTATTTTTTTTTCTTTTTGATTTAAATATATTTCTACGTATTTTTAAAAAGGCGAAAACAAACAATATGAACTTAAATGCTAAAAAGTTTATTTTAACTAAAATTATAATTTCTTTTATAAGATTTAAAAAAGTTTATACAAAAAAAAAGATGTTAATTCAAATACTAAATTATAATTCATTTAACTATAATTTTTTTCTCTATTTACAATAAATTATGAAAACGAAACATTTGTATTGAGACAAGCCAGCTAATTGGTTATTTTTACTGCAATCATAAGTTATTTTTAACAGTTAAAAATAACTACATTTTTTAGTTATTTTCAAGCTAAATTACTTTGTAGCATTTTCAAAGGCAAATAGCTTTGTTTTAACTGATATTTTCTGTAGATTCTACATCAGATAGATAAACCAAATTTTGTTTGTCAAACAAATATTTAGTTTATTAATTAGACGATTTTAGCAAACTAACAAAATTTTTCTCTGTGTATATGAAAGACAGTTTTAACATTTAAACAAAATACATTTGTTGACTGACATTTTCAATTCAATATTAAAAACCATTTTGGAATATACTATGACCACTTTACTATTTAATTTTATTTAACTTGCAGTGCGCATAAGCAAAATGCTTAGACAACGGAAGCTTTTGTTAGTTATTCGGGTACTAAAAACCATTCATCGGTAACCATATTTGGTTGTGCATTTGAATTAATGTTTAGACGAACCCATACATTATGGTCAGACAAACCATACTACATATAAATATTGTTATTTATATTTTAATTAAATAAATAGAGAAACTGCAACAACAATTGAATTGAATTTCATAATATATTTTTAATGAATATCAGGCAATTATTTTAAAATCAACACTGACGAACAATTGATAATTATTTTTTTTCTAAGTACTAAAATCGATTAAACTTAAAAACCATGGCGCATAATCATAGTTTAAAAAATGTATACTTTAGGACATCTTAAGTCAAATTTTCTTAAAAGTATACTTTAGGCCAGTAAAAGTATACTTTAATCGTTAAAGTCTGCTTTAAAATTAAAACTAGCTGAAGTTGGTTTCATTCAATTTAACAACACTTACAACAGCTGGCAACTAGCCAATAGCCTTTGTTGCTAGTGCTCGGTTAGGGTATTAGGATATAATTTGTAATTATATGATTAATATAAATAAACATGCGTGCCGTTAGCATCGAATATTTAGCATCGAATTTATAAATAAATACAACAGCTGTTTTCCGCCAAAAAATTTTTATGAAAAAAAATGTTTGTATTACAAACTATTGAAAGGAAAATTATATCAATAAATAAGGGATTTTACATTATTTATATTAATTTAATAAATAAAACACTTTTCTTTACTTTTTTTCTAAAATTTTTCCTTTTCACATTTTGCCATTGCAAATTCTTTATTTACACTTCTTTTTTCCAGCTAATATAAAATCAGCTGATCAATGTTGCCACTTGTTTATTTTTCAATACAAAATGTATGCGGGTATTTGGTAAATTGGATGTGATAACCATTTAAAGCCGGTTCAACTTAAAAAAAATTCTATAAATGGAAAATATATTCAAAAAAAACAGTGAACTAGAATTTAGAAAAATTAACTTATTTAGAGGAAAAATTGAAGTGAAAACGGCGCCAAAGACACTTTTTACCAATATTTAATAAAACTTTTCTTGAAATTAAGAAACAAGTTTTAATTCAAATTTGGTAAAAAATTTTAAATTATAGAAAAATGTTACTAATGAGAACTAAATTTTTATTAGAATACAGTAAAATTTCCTCCTAATTAGTTCATGCATCATCTTAAATTTTAGAAATGTTTTCTTGGTTTAAAAAAAAAATATATATTTTATTTAAAATCATTAGATAATTTTTTTTTACTAAAAATTAGGATTTATCTTCCTTAAAATAAGAAAATATTTTCTAACATCAAGTTAAATAGCACTTCTTTTAAGTGAAAATTTTCCTTATCCTGATTCTATGGTAAAGGTTATATATTTTACCATATATTTTGAAAGTATTTTACACTCATTGTGTAAGTGTTCTCCCACTTCTGGAGGACTTCCGCTTTGTGAGGACACTGCTTTTAACAAGCATTTTGCCATACATTTTTGTCTTAAAATTAAATTGAATTATACTAAACTCATGTATTTAAAATATAAATTAAATTTCATTAGCAAAAAGGTAAACAAATTAAAAAAATGTAGTGCAGGATATTTTGAAACGTAAATAATAGTTAAATCCTTTTCGCAGTGAATTTACGGTTCTGCTTGAGAGAACTACAAAAAGGAACGCCCTACGTGACACGAGGCATCTATGGCTAAGGAACACTGGGGGTCCTTTGGATTCTTAAATTAACTAATTTAAGGAAATTGTTGCAAAAATACAAAGTATCACAATTACTTTTTTTGTTATTATTGGAAAATTGAAAAAAAAAATGTAATAAGTTCGATAAATATAAAGTTTAATAAGCGCTACGTCAATTATAGGAAAGCCGTAATGTATAAAATGTGCCTGCGATATTTTGTATTGCGCAAATTCGAAATTTTTTACCTTTTGCTAACAAAATTTTAAAAAAATATTAAAAGCTACTTTAAGTTAAAGACTGTTAGCATTAGAGATGGGCATGTGAGGCATTTTTAAATCACGCACCAAAAATTACAATCATGCACGATAATTTTTTTTAATGCATACTTTACTTTGTTTCCTTTAATAATATTTTTTCTTGTTTTTAATTTGTTTTTTCTTTTTTGGAATAGAATATAAAAAATAATTTAAACAGTTTCCAACAAAAAAAATACTACCAAATTTTATTATTCTTAAAAAATTAGAAAACTTTTACTTGAAAAAAAAAAATATTTTATTAAAATTTTTAAAATTTATCTGAACTAAGTTGGATGAAAATTTTACTTAGAAATAGTTCATCAGTTTCTAAAATCAAGTAAATTTTTATTATTACATAGGAAAAAATTGATTACATTTTGTTTTAAATTGTCTGAACTAATTTTAAGAAAACAATTCTTCAAAATTAAAAAATGGTATACTTAAAAACTGAATTTGGAAATGGCTTTCTAAAATTTAGTTATTTTTACTTTTCGCGATCAAAAAATGAACACACATTAAGTTCAAGTACTTTCTCGATTTAAGTTAGACACATTTTTTTTAACTAAATGGGAGTAAATTATGTCCCAAATTTTTTTAAGTAAACTTAATTTTATTACATTTGAGTATGCAAATTTCTTAAAACTAAGATGCTTTTTATTTAATTAACTTGTTTTTTTCCTAAAATCAAGAAATTCCAGGTAATAAGTATTCAAGCTTAAGGTCTTTGTTTACAAAATTATTTATTTTTTATCCAATATTTCGCTATTTCAATGGATAGCTTCTTAAGGGATATTTTGTTTTTTAATTTCAAACAAATTTTTTAACAAATCAAAATTAATGAAACAACAAAATTGTCAAAATTGTTGTTTCATTAATTTTGATTTGTTAAAAAATTTGTTTAAAATTAAAAAACAAAATATCCCTGAAGAAGCTATCCATTGAGATAGCGAAATATTGGATAAAAAATAAATAATTTTGTAAAAAAAGACCTTAAGCTTGAATACTTATTACCTGGAATTTATATTAAAAAGGTCGAAGAAATTGAACTGAATAATTTAAAATCAAGAAATATTACTTAGGAAAAAATATGAACTATTTCTGAGTATATAAATATAAACTATTTCACTTTTTTCCTCAAACTTAGGAATTTTTATTCTTTTTAGGAAAATTTTACTAAGTTTTAATAAAATTTTGCTTAAATTGAGGACAATTTATAAACTATTTTAAAGGAAAGTTTTGATTACATTTTAGTTCATGTCTTTTTTTTAGTGTAAGATGTTTTTTCTTAAAATTAATAAATTTTTATTTAATTGACTTATTTTTTCCTAAAATCAAGAAATATTACTTAGGAAAAATATGAACTATTTCTGAGTATATAAACTATTTCGTTTTTCCTTATATTTAGGAATTTTTATTCTTTCTAAGTTTTAATAAAATTTTACTTAAATTGAGGACAATTTATAAACAATTTTAAAGGAAATTTTTGATTACATATTAGTTCATGTCTTTTTTTTTTGAGTGCATGTTTGTTGGTAATATATACACTCAAAAAAACTTTTGACCGTTCATTTTGCAGTAATCGGTAGTTGTTTTTTTTTAACTGTAATTGCAGTAGTTTTTTTATGTAAAAATACAAAAAAACTATTATATCAAATGCAGTCAAAATAAATAACTATTATTTTGTTTGCATTTAGTAGTTATTTTTAATAGTTAATAAAAATAAAATTTAAGTTATTTTTAAGGTAAAAAAAAACAACTTTCTGGCCTTTCTAACTGCTCACACCTTTGTTTTAACTAGTATTTTTAGTAAATTCTACCGACAAACTTCTTGCCGTGTAACTAATTTGAAATATTAAAAGAACTCTTTTGTTTTTTTTTACATAAGCCCTTTTTTAAAAAACAAAAACTAGGTCATTTTAGTATCTTCTAATGAAAAAGCACGCACACAATTGCGTTAAGTAAAACACGGAAGACTTAACATAAAAATATCTATCATTTTTTTTTTGTATTTGAAAATTTGTACAAACAAAAAATGTGTTTGCAAAGACGAAGAAGAATGTAACTATTTGTTTAAATTTTTTTTTTTTTACTTTAAGCTGAGCTTCATTATCACCTTTCAAAAAAAAAATAAAAAATAGACATGTTTATTCATTAATATAATATTCAATAGTTGGTGTGTTTCGTATGATAAAAAAAAAATAGTTTTTAAAAACAAAAATTAGAAAACCATTAGCGTAATTATTGAGAGCAAGTGAGTTTAAACATTTAACTTTTGTGTTATCAGATGTTTTGAATTTTTTCATAGATAAACAACTGTTTAGAAATAATAACCATACACAACTGTCATGTAGTAACTGTCAATTTATTTTTTTAATTTGTAGGGATATTTGTAAAACGTGCGCTATCTATCCTGTGAGTCTTGGAGCATTTTACAAGTTGAGACTCTAAACTAGCTTTGTTATTATTAGGAATTCCGCACTTTTTTCAAACCCACAAACCCAGGAAATTTGTTTTGGGTAGATAAATGTCCAATAAAGTTAAACTGGTGCGAAATTTGGCCATAACAGCTTGAACAGCCTGTTCGGTGGATCAATTATTACGACCATAAAATGCACGAAAAGCCAAATAACAAAAAAAAAATCATCCTTTATATTTATTTAATTTCGGATTCGCTTACTTATTAAAATGATCATGAGCCCGAGCAAGTATTTTTCACCCCTGATTTCACAAATTGATCTTCATTTTATAAATTTTTCATAAATTTTTTCGTATTCAATTGCAATTATTTCTTTTTAATTAATTACTTATTAAATTAAATTTTTATAGATCAATCAAATCATAATCATTATTTAAAAAAAAAAAAATGGTAACTTAAATAATTTTATTACAATGGAGAGCAATGATAATGAAATCATTAATTAATTGGTTGACTCAATTAATTAGTGCCAGGTATGATTTTAGTAGTATTAACTACAGGCCTAAATCGTTTAAGAAAAAATTAAAAAAAAAAATTATTAAAAAATTAAAGCGAAGCTATGTAAAATATTTTTTTTAGTTACCCAAGAAAAATTCCTGCTTAGATTAAATAATTTTTTTTAATATAAACTTAAGAACGTAGTTGTAATTAAATATTGTTACGATTTTACCCTTAATAAAATCGTTGATTTATTTACCTTTTAAATAAATCGAGTTCTTTCTATATTGCAAATAATAAACACCGTTTGAAATTATTTATAGCTCTATTTATTTATTTACCGTTACTAAAAATTACAGAAAAACACTTTAATAACACACTTTATTTACACGATGTATATAGACTAAACGTTAGCCACACTTTAGTTCTTCACACTTTGCGTTTTTTACTAATGAACTGAACTGCTGCGTCAATAAATACCCGTATTTATATGAGTAGTCAGGTATTCTAGTTCTTTCCACTTTATTACTACACTAGATTTTTCCAGCTGTCAAAATTCGCTTGAAGAAATTTCTAGTAGTGGAAATTTCTTGTAACAATATTTATAATTTTCCTGTATAAAATGTCGATAGTAAAACTGTTCTGATTTACTATTAACTTTGTCACCAGTACTACTGACTAATTATGCCCCAGCCAACGCTTTCTGCTGCAGACATTTAACAAGTGCATGTCATTGCGAATCTACACAACTATTATTGACTAGATGTTGACATTGACAGAGATTCACTAGTACATTTTAGTATTTCTAGTCTATACTTTTGGATTTTTTTACTAGATTTCCACACTAAGAAGGAAATAAGATTAAACAGGTGCATTTATTTTGTTAAATTAGATATTTAATTGAAAAATTTTTTTTTATAAATTTCATTAAAGTAAAAAAAAATTTCGTGCAAATTTTATTTTGGAGTAGACAAATCTTCAAAAGACTGCACAAAATCATCCACAGTCTCCGTAAAATCTTCATCAGGCTCCACAAAATCTCTAGAGTTGCAATTTTCACTAAAAATTGTTGCCTTTTTCTTGTTATTTTTATACAAAATTTTTTGTTTTTTTTTTCACAAGTCTTTTGTAATTTCTTTTGCTCATTATATATTTTGTTCAAATTTGTATATTTAACTTTTAAATTCATATTTCATTATATTTTTATTAAAAACTTTAATTTTGCATGCACATGGATTTTCAAGAAAATAAAACAATAAAAAATCAAGAACAAGCACAGCTGCAAAAAAGGAATGTAATAAGTATAGACGCTTTGTGGACATGTCACCCAAAATAGTCGACAAAAGTGGTGACTTGTAGACACTTGACCCCAGGCTTCCTACAGGGTTCTTATAAAAATAATCGATAATAATTTATTAGCATTTTTTCAATAAAGTTTATTTTGTTTTTATAAAATTTTAGTCACGTTCTATAAATTGTTGTCTCAAAATTGCGCCTTCAAATTATTTATCATACATATAGTGTTGTTATTAGTCTTTTAGTTTATATTATAAATATTATTAATTTTATTATTATTAATGTTTTTCTTATTGTTTTTAACTAATTAATATTAACGTTACGTTTGGTTGCATTACTTAATTGGTAGTGGCTATTTTTTCTTTTTGTTTTAAATGGTGTTGGAGGGCAGAGTTTTAATATTAGTGGTGGTGTTAACGCAAAAACACCAACAAAGATGCCATATTGAAAACAAAAATATTTGGTGCGTTAACGCCATATATATTTTTATATAATTTAAAGTTTTTTTTTTTTTTTATAAAATACAATAATAAAAATCGAAAGTTTTCTAAAATGTATACTTGCATAAAAATGCTACAATTGTTGTTTGCAAAATAAAATAAAAAAAAATCAACATGGCGGCTAGTTAAATTTTCTTAACACATAATTGATATTTATTTCCTTTACTTATGTTAAAAAAAAACACTTGTTTAAATTTTTACAAACTTCCGGGTTTTCAATTTAAACAGTATAACACTTTACTTCCAAAGAAAGTTTCTTTTTTTTCAAATGCATTTTCCTAATGTTTCCAAAAAAAAAAAAAAGTTTTTTTCAAACTTTATTTTTGTTTAGTTGTTTTTTTTTAAGTTTTTTTAAATAGTTAATTTTTCAGTTATATCTGTCTTGGTAGTTTAGGATTGCGTAGTTTTTTTTTTATGTATTTTTTTTTTATTATTTGTTGCATGCCTCTAAATATTTGATATGGACACTTGGTTGCTTGTTATTGTTGTGTTATTCGTAAACGTCAACCAGTCCCCAACTTGCTTCGTTGCACACTGCTAAATATCGTTGTATCATCATACAAATTGGATTTCTTTTACAACATTAAAAAATAAATAATAAAAAAACATTTCATAAATAATAAAAAAACACACACTTGCAAAGAGTTCCTAATTTTATATGTATGAAAATGTATTTTTAGTTTGATTCGAGATCATAGAAAAAGTTTTTTCAAATGAAAATTTTTTCCTTATTTTTAAATTTAAGTAAACATGGAGAATACACAGAAAAAGTTATTAGACACCAGCCGAATGGAATGCATTTTCTGGTCAGCTACGACTTTCATCAACATTCTTTGTGCCGAAATACCAATTGTAAA
Organism: Eustalomyia histrio; assembly: GCA_949748255.1. Taxonomy (NCBI): domain Eukaryota; kingdom Metazoa; phylum Arthropoda; class Insecta; order Diptera; family Anthomyiidae; genus Eustalomyia; species Eustalomyia histrio. Next base: position 143,053,215 of record OX456525.1, read on the forward strand.
TATCTCTATTTAACTCACAAATCAACGGAAAAAGCTATTTTATGCTAACATGCAGTTGATTTTTATTATTGAGTACAGATGAAATTTACTATTTTTTTTTTTTGTGTTATTTATATTCTCCTTTGTTTACCGTATGTCCAAATTAGCTATTAGCTAATATTAAAGACATGTGTTTTTTTGTAAATTGTTTTTACATATGTTTAAACAATTCTTTTAACCGTGCCAAGTTATATTTTAATATTGAAGTTTATATTTTATAGTTGATCTTTTTAATCCTAATTTTAGTTAAACTTATCTATATTTAAAAAAGGACAGGTTTTGGTACTCTTTTCAATAAATTTTTAAAACAAAATTGTTGTTTTTTTTAGTTTTTAAAAATTTAATGGATTCTTAAAAAAAAAAATAAAATAAAACAAGTAAAAAAAGGTTGTAATTCGGCTGTGCCAAATCTTTGAATACCCTCCACCTAAAAAAAAAGTTCTCTACTGTTGTTGATAAAGGGTGGTTAAATTTTAAGGGCCAATGTTGATTTTGAATAAAACACAAATTATTTAGGAAATTATTGTCATTTCTTTTTATTATGATAATATGGTATGGTTCAATTATGTTTGGAACAAAATATCGGCCAAATGGCCGACGCGACCTCGGCGACACACCTCCATCTGATGGTCCGAATTTTCGATGACGCTGAGGCATAATTGAGGTTCTATGCTGTTAATGTGCCGAATTATCTTATCCTTTAGCTCTTGAATTGTTGCTGGCTTATCGACGTACACCTTTTCTTTCAAATAACCCCAAATAAAGAAGTCCAACGGTGTCAAATCACATGATCTTGGCCAATTGACATCGCCACCACGTGAGATAACACGGCCCTTGAATTTGTCGCGCAAAAGAGCCATTGTTTCGTTAGCTGTGTGGCAAGTGGCACCGTCTTGTTGAAGCACATATCGTCCAGGGTCATATCCTCAATTCCTGGCCACAATAAGTTCGTTATCATCTCGCGATAGCGAACACCATTCACGGTAAATGCTTGACCGACCTCATGACACACTATCGCGAACAACAGCAATGTTTTCCGCAGAACGAACTGGGCGAGCATGCACAGGTGTTTTCACAGTCCCGGTTTGCTGAAATTTGCCCACAATTCTCCCGATTGTGGACACATTTGGTCGATTATGCTGACCAAAAAAAAAAATCACGAAGTGCGCGAAATGTATTTTGACTTGAACACCCATTTTTACAATAAGCCTGAAAAACTTTAACGCGTTCCTCGATTGTGTATCTTTCCATGGTTCAAATAGAGTTAGTCTGAAATTGAGAAATGTCAAATGAAATGCAGAAAAAATTTGACGTTAAGGTGTGGTTCACATTTAACATCGGCCCTTAAAATTTAACCACCCTTTACAAATAATGTAAAAAACTTTAAAAGTAAAATTATGAAGGTGAAAAAATTTTTTGTGACCAAAAAAAATTTTTTGAAGTGAAATAAATTTTTTGTGGCGAAAAAAATTATTTGAGGTGAAAAAAATATTTTATGGTGAGGTGAATATAAAATATTTTTCATATTTTTTGTCGTGAATGTAAAATATTTTTCAATTCTAAGAGACTGGCTTAAAAATAAGAGAAAATATTTTACTTGCCAATCTCTGCTATAAAATTGTACTAACCCTGCGAGAAAAGGATTTATTCCAGGACATGTGACCTGAGACCGGTTCATTGTAATGGGGACTAGTCACGGGACTGATTTTTTTATATGAAAAGGACCGGCCACACTTTAACATGAGTTTGTCCTAGAAGGGATTCAATTGTCCTCTGTCACAGGACTGGTCTAAAATAACATGTAACACAACCCCAAAGAACATATCACAGAATCAACTTAAAAGAACATGTCATGACTGTCACATGGGAGGTTTTTTAGGAACCGGTCTTCTTTTCGCCTATCTCGTGATATGTATTTTCGGGACCGGTCCAATTTTTACATATCACTGGTCAGGTCCCAACTGCCAACTGACCTCTTTACAAAACGGTCCTCTTTTCACGTATCTCGTGATATGTATTTTCGGAACCGGTTCTGTTCTCACCTATCACGGGACAGTTCCCAATTCCTAACTGACCCCTTTTTTCACACAGGATACACACGATATACGAAACTTTATGCGTCGCAGAACAAAACGTGCTTATTGCTTAAATTTTTAGGGAAATTCAGGATTACTTTTTTCATCCCCTTGTAAAACAGCATGGATCTGGGAATAGTAAGTTTTTTTGCTTATCATAAGATGCATCAAATCACATAAGTTACAACAATAAATGTTGAGATGAAAGAACTTTTAAATGTGAAAAAGCACGTTTTGTTAAAAAAGTGAAAAAACGTTTGGTTTTTTTTTTATTAGGAAAAAAATTTTATTACAAAAAAAGCACTTTAAGGTGAAAAAAAGCAATTTAAAATACAAAAATCTTAAGAAAAAGCTCTTTAAAGCTCAAAACTGGAAAATCCTAAATAACACACAGAAAAAAAGCAAATTTGTCTTCTCTGATAATTACTTTAATTCAATGATCTGATATTGAATAATGTAAGATAATGTTTTATTTTTTATCTTTTATTTAAACTTTTTCTTTTATTGTTAACTAATTTATTTTTTTACCAAAACATATTTTTTATATATATATTTTTATATAAATTTTTGTAAAAAACGAACCTTAAGCTTAATAAAAATAAATTAGTTAACAATAATGATTTAGTCTAATTTATATTCAGCGCTGTTCTTAGTTTCGAGTCCACATAAAAAAAAAGTACTAATGTGAAACATTCCGATTTTTGATTGCTGTTATCTGATACACATTCATCAAAAATTTTGTGTTATATTCCGTGTAGAAAAGGCTTGGTGAAAGTACTTTTTTCCTAAGAAATTATAAAATACTAGCTGACCCGGCAAACGTTGTTCTGCCTAGGAATAGGATTACATTATTATCTAGATAGCTCGCACAAAGTTTGAATATTCTCACAATAATAGTACCCCAGATATGCAATAATAAATTTGTACTTCGTATGGGAGGTGCCACGCCCATTGCTTGGATCCCCCATATTTTTTGGAAGATTATGAATATTATTATCAAAGAAGCTCACACAAAGTTTGAAGACTCCCACTTTAATAGTACCCCAGATATGCAATAATGAATGTTTTCTTCGTATGGGAGGTGCCACGCCCATTGCTTGGATGGCACTCATTTTTTTGGGAGATTATGAGTATTATTATAAAAAAAGCTCACACAAAGTTTGAAGACTCCCACTGTAACAGTACTCCAGATATACAAAAATACATTTTTACTTCGTATGGGAGGTGCCACGCCCATTGTACCCATATAGGTCAATTGTGAATCTAAACCATTCAGGGATCAAATAAAACAGACACAACAAATTTCATCGAAATCGGCCCAGCCGTTAAGGAGGAGTTCAGTCACTAACACACGTACAGGAGAATTATATATATAAAGATAGAAAAAACACATTAATGAATCAAAATTTGAAATGTTTTCTTTTCATTTTTACTTAAATGCAAAAAATAAATTATTTTAAGAAGATCTATTTACAATTTTTAACATTTTTTCGGAACCTTAAAGACGAACAAATATTACTTCAAGAATTAATAAGGAAAAATTTAACTTAGGCAGGTTCGGGTATTTCGAAAGGATCTGATGTCTTCCTCAGGCCACGTTTCCGAATTTTTATTGATGAATTTTTCGAAGCCGAATTTCAAGATAACTCAAAACGAATGCTACAGAAATTTTTAAATGTTATCCAAAATTTATTATGTTTAATAATTATTATATTAAACAAAAATAACTAACAATATCGTGAAGATAACTGAAAAATTTTTATTACAAAAAATCGTAAAAACTACAATATTTTTCGAGTTACTTTTCGGAATTTTATTTAAAAAAAAAACTTTATTTTTCATTCGATTATAAAAAAATGTGTAATATTATTTTATTTTAACGGATTAGTGCACAAAACCGAATTTGTTGGCAATTGCATCGTTTGTAGTGATTTCAGTTGTGACAATAGAATATCAGTTAAGACAGCAGTGATTTCACAAAAATGCATTAAGTTTTAAAATTCAATTTAAACCATCGCGTAAAGTCAGTGTAAAAATATATCCGAATATTGAATTTCTTTATATTTCTTTAATTTTATCTTTTCCATTTCTCTTCATTTGTAGCGATGTCATAATGGAGCCTATGACTGCCCTAGTATTGGCCTTCCAACTTTTGGCCCTATTCTCCATAGCTGGAGCTCTTATTATCTATCTTATATGCAAAGTACGTGAAGATGGTGTCGAAAAAGCTGAACAAGTAAAATCGAATACTGTATTGGTAACCAGTGCCGATACCGCCTTGGGTTTACAATTATGTACTCATTTAGCGAGTAAAGGCTGTCGTGTGGTGGCCGGTATGAGAGAGGGTGTAGATAGTTTGCCTGCCAAACTTTTAGTGGGATGGCTGAAAATGCGTGAATTCACCGAAGCACCTGTATCGGGCACTATTATACCCATGTTGTTGGATGTGACAAAAGATGATGTTTTGCGAGAAGCTACTGATATGATGGGTGCCCACCTAAGTGAGGGTGAACAGGGTATAGCGGCAGTTATTAACACTAGTGGCACTTTTTATCGTGGACGCATTGAGTCGCAGGAACTCTATCAAATGGAGCAAATGTTTAAGACAAACATTTTGGGTTCTTTGCGCATAGCAAATGCATTTGCCGATTTCTTGAGACCCACACGAGGACGTTTGATTTATTTGGGTGCTGGCAGTGGAGGTCATGGTGATGGCTTAATAGCCTACAATGTTTCACGTGTAGCCACAGACAAATGTGTACAAGAATTACGTCGTGAGTTGCAACCATTTGGTGTAAGTGTTGTATGTTTGGATACTTGTGGTTTGCATGCTGAGACGCTCTATAAACCACCAACAGCCCAAAGTAAGTGAGATTAATGTGGAAAAAATCAGTGAAGAGAAATAATTGTGGTTTTTACTGGAACTTTTTTTTTTTTGCTATTTGGAGTTTTTTCTTTCTATTTCATTTTACTTTTCTTTTGTTTTTGTTTTCTATTTTTTTTTAATATCTTACAGTTTCCAGTGGTGCCCCAACAACCTATACGGCCAATGTCTTAAGTCCCAGTGCATTGCATGTGGTTGAGAGAGCTTTGTGGGATCAAACACCTCATGAACGTTACTCATTATTGGCCTCTAACAAGTATCAATTCGCGTTGCCATGCCGTTCTTCAATACGTTTGACAAATAAGACATCAGACAACAACAAAGTCAATAAGAAATCATTGGAAAATCAACCTAAGGGAGAAATACAACGTGTTTGAATAACCACAAATGAAATTAACATTTGCAGAAAGTAATGAAATTTCTGTTTTGTCTGAAAACGAACAACAAATGGTTGAATTTCTTTTATATGTTTTAAGAAACTACAAAGATTTTGTTAAAATAAAATTATTTATTACAACGATAATACAACAAAAATTCTATTATTAATCCGAGTTAAATTTTTAAAAATCGAAATTTAAAAAATTTTGTTTAACAAAATCTTTGCTAATTTTAATAATTTTGTAAATAAACAAAAATTACTTTTTTACTACAACTTTGTTTAACAAATTTTATAATATTATAAATGTTTTATTTTATGGAAAAAAAAGGAACAATTGGCCACAAAATTTTATTGTAAATATAAGTTTTTTTTATAAATCCTTAATTTTGTTTTAAAATAAATGTTTAACTTCTTAAATACACATTTACTTTATAATTTCAAAATAAAAGAATTTATTTCTAGCTTAAACTAATTAATTTTTAACATACTAATGATGTTTTATTCATTTGAGATTTGTATCGATTTTTAATGTATTATAGTCTGCGATGTTAACTTTCATTCGTATTTCGTTATGAAATCATAACGCAATACACTGGCTGGTAATATATCACCAGCTTTGGCTTCTGTTTTACTTTCTGTGCGTGCTGGTAAATGCACAAGTACATCGGCTCCTACAATACTTTGCAAACGACTGCTCATCTATTCATGTGTTATAAAGCGAAAGTATATATAGTGTGCGGTTAATAAAATATGAAATTGAAGGGAATAAAAAGTTAATGGTTTTAAAACAAACCTGATTGCCAGTTATTGTAGCGTATAGTTGACCATTTTTACTAGTTATTGAAGCACGCATATATTCTGGTCTAGCATCCAATGATATGGATGAATTTTGTAACTGTAAAATAAAGATATCTTTATTGTAGTTTGTTTAATATAACATTAAATTAAAAAAAAAAATAGTCTTTATTATTGAATGCTTATTTAATAATCTTATTATTAAAAAAAAAAAATAGTAATTTTTACTTTGTTTACAGATTAAAACTGTGCACGAAACTCATTTAAAACTTTATTCAAATGTAGGTTTTTAAATGTCATTTAAAAGCGTTGTGAAATAATTTAAAATTAAATTATATTTTTATTATAATTGTATTTAAAGACTAAAGCCTTAATTACTTTGGAAGTATCGAAAAGATAAATAAAAATTGTCACTTTTTTAAGCCTTAAATGGATAAATTTAGTGTAGAAAACAAAATAGTTTTTTTATGCTTTCCTTATGCATAAAAATACAGTTTATGTAATAATGTAAAAAAAAAATATTTTCATAAAAAAATTTTAAGATTTAAAAAATTACAAAATTTCTATACTTCTTTAACACATTGAATTGTTTACAGCTGCGTTGTTACTTTACTATTAGACTACTTGAAGCCCTAAATGATTTTTGCTGAATTTGATTTTTCCTGTTTTTAGAGATTATTTGAAACAATTAAAAAAAAAAAATTAATGAGAACAATATGAAAAATTCAAATAAAAGCACTTTAAAAAAACACAACAAATATCATTTAGACTTAAGTAAACTATTGGTGTAGCAGCTACGATTATTACTGAATTGATGGACCTCGTTCGAAGTAAAAGCTTTATCAAATGGATCCAAATTTAGGACTAAGTGTTTTCAGACAAGTGTACTAAAAGCCAAAAATGTTTCATCTTTGTGGCTCCTCATTCGATGTTAAATCCATCCTTTAGATTGGAAAATAAATAAAATATACTACATATTATTTAAATTTTTATATATTTTAAATTACTCACATGTTGTTTTGCTTTATCCCTATTCATACTGAGACCCAAAATACGTATTTTCGTCATTTTCAAGTTTTCGATGTAAAATTTGTATCGAATTTGAAAGTTGAAAACTTGAAAAACGAAAAACTTATTTTGGGGATCAGTTTGTATGGTGTTTAAGTCACAAGTTGGCTCACAACAACGTATTGGTAAGGTAGTTATTGACAACAAAAATTAATTGACAACAAAAATTCTAGTAAACAGAATTAGGGTAAAGCTTACCGTTACTTGTATAACTGGCAGCATACATTTCTCATGAGGCCAACCGCTTGCCCATCTTATGGCTGGTAATGAAAACACATTGAAGCAAACAAAAGCTGACACTGGATTTCCCGGCAGACCAAAGAAATATTTATCTTCCTTAGATGCAAAAGTCATGGGTTTGCTAAAAAAAATAAAATAAGCTTTAAGTATTTGTCATAAAGAAACTATTTCGATCTTATCAGGTCTTACCCAGGTTTCATATTAACTCTACCCACTTGTAAATTGAAGCCCAATTTCTTTAATACGGGCTTAATGAAATCCTTATCACCCATCGATACTCCACCACTGCAAATAACAAAATCTACATCATCGTATATGGAGGCTAAAGTTTCAGAAACTTCATCAAAACTAAAATTATATATTCTTATTATTACTTTGACATTTAAGCATATGCTTCTTTAACTTACTCATCTGTTAAGACTTTAGTGACATAACAGTCAAAACCAAAGTACTGCAAGAGTTGTCTTAACATTGTAGTATTCGAATCATAGATTTTTCCTTCTATGGGATAATCTTGAGGATCCAATAATTCACTGCCGGTTGATATAACGGCTATTAATGGTTTATGTAAAGGCACAGCATGACCCACAGAAGCCATTAGGGACTTAATCACTACTGGTGAAAGATCCACACTCGGAAATAGGGCAGAATTTTTTGCTAAATCACTGCCAATGGGTCTAAAAAGAGAAATTTTCATTACAATTTACATTGTTAATATAAATAATATTTGTACCTTATATCCAATTCCTTTTTGGGCTCCACTAATATTTCCACCAAGTCTTCCAAACCATTTTTCTTGGTTTTTAGTAGCTTGGTATCTTCTACTTGTATAACACAATCTGCTAATAAAGGCACTGGAGCTCCTGTGTTTATTTTATAACATTCATCTTCTTGAAAATCTGTTTCTATGACAGAGTCCCCTGCAGCTATGTAACCCAACACCTTTTTAGATCCCGAAAAACCTGAAGATTTCATGGCATAACCATCTTTAATTGAAGCTCGGAATGGAGGTATATCTACGGGGGACTTAAAATCTTTAAGAAGCTGAGACAAAGTAGCTTGAGGTTTGATAGTTTTTAAGATTATATTTAAAGCTTCCGATACGGCTAGCATAGGGAAGGGAGAATTGCGATCATTTTCATCACCCTTGCCAGTTTTATGAGGACAAATATGTCTTTCTGGTGGATTATGGTTATCCTGCAATTGATCATGAGTTTTCTTTACCAATGCCAAATCGTTGTTAATTAGATGCAGGGCATGTGGAAGTAAATCTTTTATGTAATCAAAACATTCCACAACAGCCTTTTCACTACCCGGAAAATTAATTATTAAGGTATTCTTAGCTATACCACATACACCACGAGATAAGGCAGCAAATTTGGTCTTTTGCAGGGAATGCAAAGCTAAAGCCATAGCAAGTTGTGGACATTCCTTGTCTACTATGGCTTTTGTAGCCTCGGGAGTAACATCACGGGGAGCAAAACCCGTACCACCCGTAGTCAATATGCAAGCCACCGAAAGTTCGGGAGCGGAAAATTTTTTTAAATTTTGTATTATAAACTCCTGTTCGTCTGGCAATATCTTATAACAAACACTCACACAATTTTCGAAATTGTCCTTAATTAGTTGTACCAAACGAGGACCGCTACGATCTTTAATGGGATCCTGGTGGCAAGTATCACTTACTAAAATATGGCAGATTTATAAAATATTATTAGAATTGCATACTTATTGGCAAGAACTTACTTGTTATTACTGCAAATATAATATCCGACATGTTGTTTTTATAAAGTTTTTAATTAATTGCACGCAATTTGATGAAATTAAAAAACCAGCCAACCGGCCACTTGTTGCTATCATAAAAAATAAACAAAAGATAATATTAGAAATGTCACCCCTTGTCTTCAAATTCAATAAATGATAGAATTCCAAATGTCAAATCGATTTCCATGAATCATCAATTGCAATGTAGAGCCCAAAGATACTATCCCAACAAACAATACGTATCGTTTTCGGTCTATCATAAACGGAATACAACTCAATTAACGTTCTGGATCCGTATACGGACCAGAAAACGGATTTTAAGGAACATCGAAACTGATTCGAATCCGTTTAAAAACCGTCAATGACGGACCGGATATATCGGATGAAAAACGAAGTTGTTCGTTAAAAGTCCGTCAATGACGGACCGCTTACGCACTGGATATATCGGATGAAAGCCGGAGTTGTCCGTTGAAAGTCTATCAATGGCAGACCGTTTACGGATTCCTATTCCTACCGTTTAAAAAAAAAACGGATTAATGTAAATGCCTAAATTTTTTAATTTGGAATAACAAATTATAGTTTTTTCTTTAAATTTATTTATATTGATATGTTATAAAATAACATAATATAAAACTTTAAACAATTTAATTAAATGAAATATTCATCTCCAGCATAACTAGCATCTATATCCATAACTACGGTTATGGCCCATTGAATATCATGAACAAATAAAACATAATTTTAATTTTGGTTTAATTAGTGGCGTTTAAGAAAAGATGTAGCATACAACTCAAATTTGCACATTTTTTAACAAAATCAATTATGAATTGGCAGACAATATTTTTACTTGCGAAATTGCATAAATTTGCGCACGTCACCATAAAACTTGTTTTAAATTTCATATATATTTACCTCAAATTAAATTTATTTTCCGTGTATCTGTTTTTCTAAACTTTAGTGCGCGACCCGTGTAATGATCACAGACATGTTTCAATTATTCGTTGTTGACACCATAACGAATTCAAAAGCAACGGAAGAAAGACTAATGAAAATCGAGGAAATCCGTATTTGACGATACAGAAACGGATGCACCAAAACGGAGTCAAAACGTACTGTTTTCGAAAATTAAATTATACGGACCGTTAATGTTCCGTTTACGTACATGCTTTGACGAATACGTATTTGACATGCTTTGACGAATACGTATTTACGGTCCATAAACATGCAGTAGAACCGGATTCATGAATCCCTACGTGTCGGAGAGTTCGTAAAAATGTTTCTTGGGTTACCTGCATGTTGCTTTGGCATTTTGCACTTGGGAAAAACGAGTTCCTGCTGGCAGAAAAATTAATTTATGTGTTTAAGCACTCAAACTTTTAAGTCTAACATAAAATATGTTAACACGGCAACACTAAAATCCTAAAACGTTTAACAACTCTGTTTTTTTTTGTAGTGTTTATAAAGAAACACAAAATTCATAAAAACTAATAAAAAATTTATATAAAATGACTGAAAATATCGTATATGTCAAGCCCTATGAGGTCAGTATAAATTAAATCTTTTCGCTAAAACAAAATAGCTAAATTTTTACAATTTCCCTTTCAAGAATCATTTACTAAACAATGTCATAACAAATGCCACCAATATTAATGAAGAAAATCTTACACCCGGACGTAGAAATTTACGCAAATGGTTGGGTAAACCTTTTAGAGTGGTTATAACCGATGGACGGGTGTTGGTGGGATTTTTTAATTGTACCGACAAAGATTCCAATATTGTATTATCCATGTGTGCCGAATATTTGGAAGAAGGTAAGGATGCCCGTATACTTGGCAATGTTATGATACCCGGCAAACATATTGTATCTGTCTCTGTTGATATGCCCCCTGAAGAAGTGTATGCTGCTTAATTTTTAACTTTTATTTTTTTTTTTATTAAATTATTAGTTAAATTACAATAACAAATGTCTTCTGAACACTTAAAAATGGTTTAGTTTACGTTTTACTGATATAACATCATTTGTTGCTGGCGCTACTTTGTGCTTTTTCGTCCAAAGGTTCATAGCCTTGTTGTATTTTTTCTTTAAATTGTTCATAGGTTCGTTTACGATCAAAATGCTTTACCCATGTACTGGGGCAATTTGTTTCGAATAACTTTCGAAATTGTTTGCAGGCCTCTGGTACTTTTTCACCTGATGTCGAACTGTGTTTTGGTGCATTATCACTTAAACATTTCCAATACTCATCACGATGATTCCAACATTTAACTCTTTCTTCTTTATTAAGAAAACTCATGATTTTTATTTGATAAAAACGAGGTTTTTTGAGAAAAAAATTTACAAAAATAGTTGCATAAATTCTTTGGGGAGCAGCTTAACTAAAAACCCAAGGGTGGCAACTGAAAGAAATAACGTTATCGATCGGTATTCGACTACAAGCCCACCGGAACCCCACCAAAGAATGTAATCTAAACAAATCTACCATTCGTATGCATGTTTTTGTTGCTACAACAACAACGGTATTGGTATCGATTTTTGTTGTATTTTACAAATATCAGTATTACCCATACCGGTATTATTAAAAAATATTGAGTTTTTCCAATGAATTATGTCTATTTAAACATTAAGTTAGCAATACTAATTTTTATTAACAAAAATCGATCAAGTTAATTTATTATTTTGTGTATTAAATAGAGTATTCAAAAACCGAAACCGAAAACCGGTCAACCGGTTTTTTTATTTTTAAAAACCGATCGGTTTCGAATATTTAGTAAATTCGAAGAAAACCGAAAACCGGTCTTTTTTGTTCGGTTAACCGGTTTTTTTAATTACATCACCAACTGGGTTACTTGGTCTCTTTTATTTTATAATCGTTTGGTTATGAAGATTTAGATGTAAGTCAGATATATTCCGATGAAGACTTTGGATATTCCAAATTCAAATGGTTTAATTTATGATCTAAATAACACAATAAACAGTATTCAAAATCCTAAAAAAGAGACTGTACAAAATCATTCATCATTATATGATGATTTCATATATCTTGATAAATGCGACAAAAGAACTGAAAAGTTGGAAAATTTATATAATTGTCTTTTGGCTATTTGTCCAACATCTACTATTAGTGAAAGAGTATTTTAGAAACAAAAAAAAATTGCTTTAAAACGAAACATTTGAACTGGATATTATTTCTAAAATATTATTTCAGAAGTCAAAATAGATTTTCTTGTTACATATTAAAAATGTAATATTAAAAAAACTTATTTAATGCCAAACTTTTTAAACGTTCAAATTACTAACGTACTTATTTACAAACTTAATGATCTCTATTCATTTGATATAAATATAGTTTTATAATATTCATTTTTAAGATATTATATTAAAAAATATTAAAACCAATAAATAAAATGTTGAAATGAAATACAATTAAAAAAAATTATAAAATATTTTTTGCTTTTTTTCAAAGAATGTATTTTTTTATTTTTATTACTTTATATATTAAATTTCTGTTGTTTTTGTAATAAAAACAACCAATCATATAACATTTTTATTTAAATTAAAAAAAAACGAAAAAACCGGTTGACCGGTTTTTTCTGCAAAAACCGAAACCGGTTTTTTTAAAATTCGATTTTTCGAAGAAAACCGAAACCGGTTTTTCCAAAAGGCCGGTTTTTTGAATACTCTAGTATTAAAATAATTTTTATTGTTTGCTAAAACATTTTAAAAAGTGATTTTGTCAAAAACCGATTCAATACTGGTATTAAGGAAAAAGGTTTTGGAATAACGGCATTTGCGAAATTAAAAGTTTTAGTATAGTATTGGTATCGGTAAACGGTTTAAAATGGATAACAGTATTTAAAAGGTGTCTGTTGCCAACCTTGCCTAAAACCATATGGTTTGTTAAAAGCAGAGTTGTACATTAAATAAATCAGTTGTTGGTGGTAGGGTTGTCTAGAAATAATGTCTGTTAACCCCTTAAAGACCAAATAAAATTTAGCAGAGATAAATCATAAATTTATAAAGGTGCAAAAATGGAAGTAACTGTTCTTTATTATTGGTTTGACCCACAAACCGTTTTTGAAAAAAATGAGCTAGGAATGGATTATATATTATTGTTTTGCTACATATGGCAATGCATCACATCAGCATACAAAAATTCTAAAAAAATATTTCATAATTATTTTGTTGCATTAGCATAACGAATGTAATCTATTGGGACCACTTTTTACCCTTTAGAATTTTTGAAATCCTGAAAAAATTTTCTTTCAAATGAGTACTCATTATTACATGTAACTTTGCCCCAGCCTCCTAAACTAATGTTAGGGGGGGTGGCCTGGCATTGCGGTCGTTACTGTGTTTATCTATTTTGAGCTTTATATATATATTTTTCAGAAAAATTTTGCATTCTTGTTCCAAATTAAAAAAAAAAAATAGTTGTAGATAATTAGCAAATTGTTTTAAACAAATTTTGTCTTTTTGATTCATAATATCAAATTTATACAAATACGAGGCATTAAATGTATTTATACATAAAGTTATTACAAACAAAAAATTCTTAAAAGTATAGTACGGACTCGCTAATTTACAGCTTAAATCGTTATATCGCCAGGTGAAATGTCAATCAACGTAACATTTTTATTTTTTTTTTACATGACAAGCAAAAAAAGATCGATAAACATTTCAACAAATTCATTTATAAAAATTATAGTTTTGATTATAAAACGATAATTCTTTTTTGGACGACTCTATAAAAATTTTTACTGAGCAACCACAAAAAAAAAGCTTTGTTTATAAAAACCCTCTGTTTATCATAAAAGTTCAAATCAATCGTAAAACCGGGTTTGAAATTTTTGTTAGTTGTGTTGCTTTGCATTTCACCTGAGGATATACTAAAATGGACGGAAAAATAAATGCTTAAAATATCAAATAGCATAAAAAATGACTGCAATTGTTCAACCAATACTTTTATCATCTACCCAATTTGAATGGTTTAATTTCAGCATTACCATGATCTGGTATAATTCTTTTGTATATTCCCACACAGGAATTTTTGAGATTTTGTTCTTTTGTACGTTTTAAACATTCATCGTAATAACATTTTTCCACATTATGCAAAAACTCTATTAGTAATTTTGCATCTCCGCCATTAGGTCCAACAAAATATTCACACTCCAGATTAGATTGTTTCAAATCACGTACACAACAAGTTATAAATTCTGGATTCGCCGAAAACCAAATATTTAAACGTTTTAAAGGTATACCCAATGGTTCTCTAAGTATACCAGTTACCCATGTATCATCTATCCAAAATATTGAAGATTTTTTAGCTTGCTTCACTAATCTTAAAGCAGTTTTAGGATTGGTTATATATAACCAACCCGATAAGTATGCTGGATAGGTATTGCCTGAGTACTCTTCTTTACGAACATACCATTTATTGGCCTGATTACGTATAACAGTTTTGGCATCTAAGACATAACCAGCCAACAATTCATTGGATGTAGTTAATTTTAAATTTTCCAATTCTAAAGCATCCAAATACCGTTTTAAGTAAAATATGTCATAGATTATATCATCATCTAACTTTATAATAAATCTAGCCTTACGACATTGTGTAGCTGACCATTGTAGACCCATTATATGTTTATAGCTTAAATTTCGGTAGGCTTCTTCGAAATTGCCTTGTAATATATCGCCAAATCTTTGTTGTTCACTTTGTAATTGAGCTTGATTAATAAAATGTTCTTTTGTGGGTATAGAAGCCAATAAGAAAACTCTTTGTATACCCAATTCTGATAGTTTGGCCTGAGATATGGCTTGCCTATGAGCTGAGCGTACTTCATCATGACCCACGTAAGAAGTTACTATTAAAATTGCTACAATGAAAGAAACACACAATTTTATAATAATTTTTTTCAGTCTGTATTTAAGCGACGTCATTTAAAAAGATTTTAAATTAAAAAGTGGTATTTAGAGAAGAGATTACCGAAATATTTAATCAATGGTGTCGCACTATGCGTTACTGAAAATATTGCATTAAACTTGTATACAGTAAACATTTTCTCCTGATCCGGATAGGCATTTTAGTATTTATTCTTATTAGCTTCGTAAATCCGTCAATGGACAATGTTTCATGTAAACTGTAGATAAGCCTTTGATAGTATGTATTATATAAGCCACTTACCCAATAACTCCTTTTTATATTGTTCGCATAGACTATTGCCTATAAGATACTCGAAACCTGTTAAATTCAACAACTGGCCTGCAATTTCCACAGGTTTGTGATTGTCTTCTTCTTTTGAATTTTCTGTGAATATAGTAATAAACTCATCACTTTCTGGTGCCTTGTCAATGTTATTAAGAAATATTAAAATAATTAAACCCGCCACTAATAGGGTTAATAATTTATATAGAACTGTAGCGCGCAAGCGCATTTTTTAATTATTTGTGTTGTAAATATAAATTCTATGTAAAATGTAAACAAATGCAATAACCTTTAAACCTCAAAGTGGACATAAGGGTCAGTAGTGATACATTATAAAAAATAGTCTAAATTTACGAGTTTACACCGGAAAAGTGTTTTGTTTAAATTATATTTACCTTTCAGTTAATAATTTAGAACAGCAATTCTAACTCAATGTAGCCATACATAAGATAACAAATTTATTAAAATATTTTTTTAATGTGGATTTTTTATAATTAAAGTTTCGTTTGATAGTTAAATATTTGTAACATCTCTGTTTTTGAAACGACGCAAATAACAGCTGTACAAGATTGGTAGCGCTAGTAGAAAAAAATTAACGCTACGTTTCTTTTTTAGGTGTTTTGTTAGAAAAATTTAAAAAAAAAATTTCACTGTTGGAAATAATATTGTTGATAACAGTTCAGAAGAATATCATTGCACAAGCAAATGATTTTCATTTGTTTCTCCTGAGTTCATGAGCAAATGAAAAGAGAAAAGTTTGAGAGTGATGAATAAGGATTTTAACCCTCTGGTGCTGCACTTTACTTTCAATTAACAACGCAATATTTTTTGATTTACAACACAGTACAACAAAATAAGAAAAAATTTGATGCTTTGCGCAATCCCCATCATTTATAATAGTTTATGGGACGTAGGTAACAAATGTGGTCTGTGAATTTCCTAGATAGCCATAGTCTAAATCGACGAATACATCTACAATATTACAAGCATCTACAATACATCTACAATATTACAACCTTAAGAATATGAAAATGTTTTTATATAGAAAAACCCTTATACTTGCTGTGTCTATGCGGCAAGGTGTTAACAGGAACATTCATTATAAACTGATAGAACCCATGTAAAAGAGGTGGAGAATAGAGTCAATAATTTAACGCTTTAGCTCTTAACGTGAACTAATGTCAAATTATTAATTTACCACACAAACACGGATATTGTAAAGACTGTTTTTAGTATTTTCGACAACCTCTAAAAAAACGATTAGAAAATGTCGATTGTCTTTTGAAAAACTGCTTGATTTCCTACTTAATACTTAAAAATCGCTCGAGTTGGTAAGAAAATAACTAAATTTGCAACAGTAACTTCGTTCATTGCTGCCAGATTATTTAGATGGAAAATCGTTAATTTTAAGATATTTCTGCTAAAAAAGACATTGAGCTCTCTCCACCTATTCCCACTTTTCCCGGTATTTGTGATATCAATTGTCAAATTTTTATATTTTTTTTTTCTCTAAAAACTACATTTGATTTTCTTTAGTTGGAGCTCATTTTCATTTAGTTCCAAGAATTACTTACATAAATTTAATTATAACTAACGAAAATTCTCAGATTAAAAAACAAAAAAATATTTCATTCATGAAATAAATGATCATGTCAATTAAATTCACTCGGAAATAAATCATTAGAAATTCTTACGTAACATCACAGCCACGATCTGCTGGAATTGACCTTCTAAGTGTATTTTTTAAAAGTTTCTTTCGAATTTATTGACAAAATTTCGAAAATTTTAAAAAATTCGGAACATCCTATATACATATTTTATTTAAGTTTTTGGTCTGCTAAAAAATCGTTAAAATTGCGATAAATCTCACATCTGGCACAATCATATAAACGAGCGCGCGTGCGGTAAAACCGAATGCAGGAGTAAACAAATACAAGAGATTTTCACAGTGTTGCCACACTCCCAAATATCAGGTAATATTTACCGCGTAATATGTGTCATATGTAGTTCTTGGGAATTTATATAGTTTAATATTAAAATTATATTTTCACTTCAAAACCAATAGAAAATCGACTAAATTCTTAAAAATTTGTATTAAAAGAGATACACGAAAATAATAAGTGAAATTATACAAATTCAAAAGTGTTTTTTCTAAGTTAACAAAAATTATACATGTAGATTTATAAATATTTTGCTTTTCAACTTGCCTTAGTTTTTACTCCGTTCCGACGTACGATGGGTTACAAGTTTTTTCTTTTGTAACTTTTCTTAGAAAAAATTACATTTTCACTGAAAGATTTTGTAATTCACTAAAGTTTTGAAATTCTATTTTGCAGTTTTGTATTTTTTATGTGTATGATATCGATTTAATTCCATTTCACCATTAATTTTATTTAAATTTGATTAAAAATTCGTTAAAAAATAATATTTTTTTTTTTAATATAACAAAAGGATAATTTCATAATTTTTATGTAATTTGTCTGCACTTGTGGGTAATTTTTTATCCTGCTTGTGGCAACACTAGATTTTAATGTAAAATTTTGTGCAAAAAAAAATAAAAAAAGAAAAACAACAAACAAGAAAACGCCAAGCCAAAAATACAGCAACAAAAAATAAAGCGAACATAAAGATTTAAACATTTTAACAAATAGTGCGACGGGAAAAAGGAGCGTCTGTATACCGCGTGTGTATTTAAATAATTCAGAAAATGTTAAAATAAATCAATAATTTTGAAAAAGAAAATATACAGTAATTAAATTAAATAGAGAATTCAAAAATAAACGTAATAATTAAATAAATGTTAATTTAAAAAGTGTGAAAAATAAAATTTTGTGTTAAGGCAAGGGTAAGATAAAAGCTATTTTAAAATTTATTAAAAATAAAATTTAAATATAAAAAAGTATTTTTCATTTTATGGGTATGAATTTTTATTGCTTCCATTATTAGCATCCATAGTGTGACCCCCAATTTATTATATATATGTATATAAAAGAAGTATCTTTTTCAGTCTCCTGCAATGGTGTTTAATAAAGAATTCTTGCGTTGTACTTCTTTTTTATATTTTGCATGGCTTTTACTCTTCATTAATACATTTTAATATTATAGTATTAGTACATTTGTATATATACATATATATTCTGCTAAAATGTAAAGGGACATAACTAACATTTAAGATTAATGTTAGATTAACAATTATAGGGTACCGACCCTGCAAAGTGGAGTATAGAATAGACTACATCAAATGGTTGCAATTTCGCAACAATTCCAAGCAAGTGAAAAATAATTTTTTTATCTGAAGTGTGACTAATATTTTTGCAAAAATACGATACAAAATACTGAGGTATAACGTCGATAGGCACAGACTTATAAAAATTATGCAATTTGTAATAATTAAATTTCTAGAAAAAGAGTTACAACATATTTGTATATAATTCCCGAATTATGCTGTTTTTTTTATTATTTATTTTTTTATTCCTTAATTATAACACTATAAATATGGTAGTTTTTGCTCAGTCTGTATCAATGTTTTTATTTCTTTATTTGCTTTAGGCCATGGCATTACAATGCCAGGTGAAATCGTTATGTAGAATTTGGGTTTTTCAAATGAAAATTTTTGTTTTTGTATGAATTTTTTACATTTTCTCTTATGTCTAGCAGGTATTATTATGCTATGCCATAAACCAATTTTTGTTTAATTCAACAGGTAATACAAAAAACCTTCATGGCTAAATAAATAAAGTAAATATTTGACAAAATTCAAAACAATATTTAAGAATTTATAAAATTTTATAAAAAAAATCGGCATAAATTACTAAAATATTTTTGTTTGAAAAATGTAGAAAATTTTATTACTTTACTTAAACTTTAATACAATTTAAGGTTTATATTCAATTATTTATGAAACGTTAAGATCATTTTGAGAACTTAAGTGAACCTTGTTGTTTTTTGAAAGTAGACCTTGATAATGTTTCTGGACTTTGAAATGTTATTGTGCTGTGTAACGTCGCATGTGCATTTGCTGGCTAAATCCGTGCACCAAAGAGAAATTTTAATATAATTTTTTGTATCAGCAGTTGGTTATCCTAAAATGTCTTGAGATTCTGTACTCGTTGGTTACGCCCTTCTACATTTTTGCTGATGATATATACTCCTTTTGTTTTTATACTAGTTTCTTTTGTTTTTTGCTGTTATGTTTCAGGTTTTCTCACTTCGTTTCAATAGTGAGCACTGATGCCAACTATTTTGCATAAAAAAATGGATACATCAGAACAAAAATCACTTGAATAGCTGTGTTGCTTCGGTAAAAATTATGTTCGAAAATCCTATTAAAATTTGACATTAGTTCACGTTATGAGTTATATATTCTACATGGGTGCTATCATTTTATAGTGAATGTTCCTGTTAACATCTTGCCGCACAAACACAGCAAATTATAAACAGCGATTTTTTACAAGATTATTGCAGTACTTTTGATAAGAGTTCTAAACTTAAAATTTTAAAAAACTTTGACAATTTGCCTTGAAATTAGTAGGTTATTTTTTTTAAATATGAAATTGGGCCTTTAAAAAAATCGCTATGTTACTAGTTCATAGCTAGTCGACAATTTTTCCGCTGGAGTTAAATTGCTAGATTTTACTAGAAAATCACTGAATTGGCAACAGTGGAGACATATTAGCTAATTTTGTGTGGTAAATTATGTTATAAATTACCATATAAATTTAACATAAGTTCACGTTGAGAATTATGTGTAGAGTTATTGAGCTATTCTCAACCTCTCTTACATGGTTGCTAACAATTTATAGTGAATGTTCTTGTAATCACCTTTCCATACACAGCAACAATTGTCGCGATTAATTGAATTAGCGATTGTCGACATTTTTTGACGTTAAGTGAAACAGATCATGTTTGGTAACCGAAACGATGCGGTTATCGTTAGAGATAAAGCTGTTTAAGTTTTTTTCACTAAAGGTATTTTAAGGGTAACGCCATTTCATTTATTTCGGTATCGGTAATTTAAGGATAATGGTTTTCAATTATTTCTGTAATGATATTTTAAGGATATCGGTTTTGCAGTTACTTTGTTAGCAGTATTTCCGTGGCGGTATTTAATGCTAAAGGTAGTCAGTTATTTCGGTGCACATCATATATTTTTATTACAAGGGAAAATTTCCAATTTGATAATTTTTTTTTATTAAAATCATTTTAGAAAAAATTTTTAAATTTTATATGCATATTTGTTATAAGTTTTTATTTAATTGTCTATAAGTTAAATATGAAAAAAAATTAACAACATCGTTCTAATGATTTATCCGAAAATTTTTTTAAAAATTAAATTCCGTTTGCCATACAATTCCAGTGCAGATTGCATGAAGACTATAAAAGTGTCCAAACTGAGTTGATGAATTCTTACCAAGCCAAGGATATAATTAAAAATTTTGGCAACTCTGTTCATAAATTTGGACTGCGAGAGTTAAATCTTATTTCCACTCTTTTGTTTAATTTTAATTTTTTTGTTAGTTATTTACAAATGTATTTTTTATATACGTATAACGATTTTCAATTAAACAAAGAAATAAAATGAACAACTACACACAAACCTACAAGAAATTATTAAAAAGGACGCGCGCAGAAAAAAGTTAAGAAAAAAACTAATTACCATTATTTAAATGTATGGGTGTGTTAAAAACAATTTAAGTTGGTGGTTTGCAAAAAAAGAATTTAACATATTTTACGAATTTTTCTGTTCATTTTATGCGTTTGTTTCGTAAGTATTCGAGTAAAAGTATACCACTCTCTTTATGTAGGAATTTTCTATATAATAGTCACATCATTATTTATAATCGATGTCCTAATGGAACTGTTCGCAATTGTGTATTAAGAAACATTTTTTTAATTGAAATTAAAAGCTTTAGTAAGTCCATACTTGTTTCTGGGGTTATAAATTATCGAAACTTTTGAGAATCCAATACAAGGCAATACTATTTCAATTAAGAATTCGATACTAGCCAATACTCTGCTTTTCATATATTCTTCTTATATTTATGGGCACACTCAAAAAAGTTTGACGGTTACTACATGAAAGATGCTTTCGTAGTAGCCAGTAGTTATAACTGAAATTACAAGTTATTTAAAAAACAACTTACGTGTAATATTTTACGTAATAGTAATACCTGTACCTCTCGGTGGAACAGGGTATAATGAGAAACGTCCTATCTAGCTTGAAGGTATTGAACTTAAATGGTATTACCAAACCAAATTAATTTCAAGCAATTACAATTCGGTGTAAGATAGTCGACATGACCGGCTTTAACTTTTTAACTATGTATGTTACATAGAAAAAATTATTGCCAATAAAATTTCAATTTTGTTTGATTCAAAATTTATTTTAAATTAAAGGTTAAATCATCAATTAAATTTGTAATTAAAAATTAATTTTGTCTAAAAATATAGAGAAGCTTAATATCTTTTGCGTAAAGTAATATTATTTTATAATACAATTTATATTTTAACACTTTATTACTTAAAGCTTGTCTCAAGTTCCTAAATTATTAAAAAAAAAATAGGAATATTATTAAATGTTTTTAAAAAATATTTTAATATTGCACGTTTTAATAAAAGTATCATAAATTGTTCAAATTTACAAAAACAAATAAATTTATAAAACAATATTCGTCATCGGTCTGAAAAAGTGCTATTTGTTAAACACTACTGATACTAGCAATAGCAATTACTGTTAAAAACAACTACTACTTACTATTTTGAGTGTATCTATCTCTTGCAAAAAAAAAAGTATCTTTTAACCAAATGTTCTTCTTTCTTGCTTATTTCCTGTCTACATGCGGTTAAAGAGTGTAATAATTTGCAAACAAAAAATATATTCGTTTCAATTCCACCACGTATTCTCTCGCTTAAAGTGGTGTGAATTCTTTTTTTTTTTTGTTAATACTGTTTGTTCTTTGCTATTGTGCAGAAAAAAAGGAAAATAATAATATAAATGTTTAATTTTTTTGTTGTACATCTCCTTTTTTTTGTTTGTTTAAATTTATGTTTTTTTTTGCTTCTCTCTCGCTCACACTTAACAATTTCTACTCTACTCTTAAATGTTTATGCAAGCAACACTACTATTCTTAATTTTTATTTTTCTTGTATTTGTTGTTTTCCTGAGGATTTCTTGTTTTTTGTTATTATTTTTTTTTAGTTTGTTTTTAGTTTATTTTTATGAACGTGTGTGTAGGTTATTATTGGGAATGTATGAGTGTAAATTAGGGTGATCGATTATACGATATTTTTTCTAAAACCGGTTAACGGTTATGAAGAATTTTCAATTCATTGTTTAGTCATTAACAAAATTTTAATATATTGTTATAATATATTGTTACTCGGTCTGATTGTCAAATTTGTTGTCAAAATTTTTGACTCCATACAAAATTGTTTTGCGTAAATTGAAAATTATAAAGAAATTAAATTCTGATTATATAATTTTTATAATCCGAATGTTATTAATGATAAATTCAGTGGTGAAATTTTTTAAAAGATGTGTTTTTAATGATATTTCAGCAAGTTCGACTTATTTTCAAATTCAACGACAACCGTAATAAGAGCTAATAAAAACATAGTTTAAAAACCCGGGTATACGATAACAACTATCGGGTTATTGATACGCGAAAAACTAACGTTTACCAAAAAACCCATAAAGCACAAAAATCCATATTCAGTCGGTTGTTGAAAACCGGTTCGATCACCCTAGTGTAAATGTTAGTATTTTATATGCTGCTTCTCCTTGTTTAATTTTTTTTTATAATAATATTTTATATTAAAGTACAGTGTTCAAAAATTGTTCTTTTAAGCTATTTTTCTGCAGTTTTTGTGTGTGTGTTGTATTTTTTTTATTATTTTATATTTTTGTTGTTTCTGCGACTGCTGTAAATTTTCAATATTACCTTTTAGTATTTGTCTTTGTGTCTTCCTGGCGTCATTTGTTTAAAATATAAGACGGAGTATTAATTAATAATAAAAAAATAACGATCAAAAAGAAGAAATTATAGATTTTTCTATACATTTATTGTGTGTGAGATGCTTTTAGAAAAAACATTTTTTAAGAAAACTTAAAATGGCATAATTTAACAATACATTGAACTTATGTTTTTGATCGAAATACCTATATTTTGAATTTTTTAAATCGTGGTAAATTTCTATTTTTATTTAATAAATCATTAATATATATATGCATATGTTAAGACAAATTTAAAATTCTTAAATGTTTTGAATATAAATATAAAAAAACTGTTCAAAAGTTGGTTATAAGATCCTATTTATAAAAAGCCGAAAGAAAAGTTTTTGAGCCTTATAAATTTTTCTAAGCATCGATTTTTGTATTACCAAATAATATATTCTACATAAATGCATATCGAATATGAATTAAAATTTTTTAATTTATTTCGCGTGTTATGTTTTATTTATTTAAATGAATTGTTGTTTTAGTGCAAATAAATTAAAAAAAAATAAATTTAATTACTAATTGTAATTACAACTCGCAGATAAACTAAACACACAATCAAGTTTTGTAAGTGATTTATACTTCATTCAAGAAACAAGTTTTCCAAGTGATTTAAACTAATTAAAATTGAAAAGGGTTTCATTACCTCTTTTAAGCCCGTATGACACTACATATATTTTGTATTGGATTGAGAATGACAGCAATGTAAATCAAACGGGAGCGCTGCCTTACCGACATCCATTTGACAGATACTTATTTATTCTCTATAGTTGAATTCGTCATACAACAATTTTTCGTCAATACAAAATCTATATGAAATGCCCAAGAAGGCAATAAATATGTTCAAAATCATGATTAATTTCAACATTTGTTGCATATTTGCCAGAAATATGTCTCTTTAGTGTAACTCCAACAAAAAAATAATGAATTTGTTCTCGTTATTTTGACAACGAATTGTTCTTGAGCGCACAAATCAATAGATCGCGCAATAATAATAAACGTCAGCTAGCATCCTAATGTAGTAGGCTGAAGTTGTGCAAACCATAGATGTAGGGATGATTGTAGGGTTACCATTAAACAAATATGTATGAGTATGGGACATTTTAAGTATTGAAAAACGAATAATTCAATTAACATAATTTATTGATCGAAATTAGTAAGAAAAATTACAAAAAAGTTAAAAGAATATATTTTTTAAAATTTTTTTAAGGTTGATATAACACCAAAGCATTAATAACAATGTGTTAGCTTAGATGGGCACAGAGCGGTTAAATTAATTTCGAGTAAACTGAGTTCAATGGTGCCACCTGTTTTTCAAAGTTAGCGCTCGTTTTCGCGATATGCGGAAGGGCGGGATTTTTAAAAATTTTAAGGGAAGGTGTAAAAAGGCAAAAAGTCTGTCCTTCAACGGCCTGTCCAAACTGAATGTTCTGTAAATTGCAATTAAAATTATTTGTTTCCTGGAGTATGGGCTAATTCACTGATAAGGTCCTGTTTGGAATTTTCTTCAAGAATTGGTGAAAATGGAGGTCATAAAGGGAAGGGCAGTCTCCATCTTAAAGGACTGTCAAAACCGCTTTGGCGTGGTTGTTTAAAATTGCAGTTTAATTCGATTTTACCATATTTTTACAAATGTTTGTGTGTTAGTATAACATCTAACAGAAAATCAAAGTTATTGTGAAGTAAAGTTTTTAACATCTTTGTTTTTGAAAAGGACAATGCAACAGTTGTGAACTCCTTTTATGACATTAAAGCCCTCATATATTTTTATCGTTTTCGGACACACCATAAATTGTTAATTAAAAATTGCATATTTCCGCCAGTACTGTTTTGATTCATTCCATAATATTGGTGGGCCGCACAAAGATTTTTGATAGCATCATCCAAAAACCAATAGGGATTTACAAGACTTGTTCATTTTTTTTACAGGATGAGTTGTTGTTATAGAAATTCGTCAATGCAGCCGTTATTATACCCTCCACCATATATGGTGAGGTTATATATCAATTTGTCATTCCGTTTGTAATATGTCGAAATATAGGTTTAAGACCCCATAATGTATATATATTCGTGATCATTATGCAATTTTAAGTCGATTTAGCGATGTCCGTCTGTCTGTCTGTTGAAATCACGATCACGACGCGAAGACGCAAGCGGGGGTGCCTATTTTTACCCAGATTATTGAACATCCTCCCGAGCAGTTTGGTATTTAAAATGAGCAAAATCGATCAAGCGGTTCAAAAGTTATGAGTGAAAATGTGAAGGTACCTCTAAATTTTCCATACAAATTTGTACAATTTTTCTGTATCTATTTTTTTTTTTCTGTTAAGTAAGGAAAAATGTTATTAAGTCTTCTTATTGTTCGATTACATTTATTGTCTTACATACTATGATAACTAAGTTAACGTAAAAATGAACAATGTTAAAGGCGCTAACAGAGCAGACCTCTGTAAATAACATTGCTAAAACTAAATAACAAAAGTTTGTTACATAAATTGACAAAACATATTCATATTACAGTTCATGCAAAATTTAGTATATACGTATACCATCTTCATCTCCTTTGGTGGAGGGTATTCAAAGATTCGGCACAGCCGAATTTAGCCCTTTTTTACTTGTTTTTTATTGTAATATTCTAACATTTTGAGCATACTTTAAGCTAATGATATGCTCCATAATTAAACAATCCACCATACATTCAATACCTGCTGTTGTAGCTTTTGGTTATGTAATTTAAAGTGAATAAATTACATATTTATTATGAAAAATATTTTTGAAAATTAGAAATAATTTAGTTTTAAATTTTATCCTCATAAGAGGGTCTTCGTTGTAAATGAAACAACTTTTCAGCAGAATATGTGTGTATAAATATTATAAATGTTTTTGTATTTTTTTAAATATTGTATTTTACTAAAAAAAAGTGTATATTCTATTTTTTTACTTAATCTTTCAGACTCTAGATTTCATAATCATTGTTTTTAATATTTTTTATAAAAATTTTTCAATATGAAGGAGCGTAAATAACATCATTATGATCAATTTTGTTTCATTTTTTAGAATCCTTCGAGAAAACTAAACTGAAAAGCAAATCAAGGAAGGAAGGAAGGAAAATAAAAATAAAATCACACCGAAAACTTCCAATCTAGTCTTCAACTTTTTTTTTAAATAAAACTCCAACATCACACATAACTTCATCCCTAGCAACGAAAATATTGAATATTTTACAAAATGACACCAGCACATCGACAAGAATTTTGTGTACGTTGGAATAGTCACTTGGGTAGTATTGGTGCTGCATTTCCCCAATTATTAGCTGGACAACGTTTTGTTGATGTCACCTTAGCCTGTGAGGGACATCAGGTGCATTGCCATCGTTTAGTATTGGCAGCATGTTCATCTTATTTCGAAAGTATCTTGGCCGAAAATCCTTGTAAACATCCAGTTATAATATTGCCATCTGAAATAAAACTATGGGAAATACAAGCATTGGTAGATTTTATGTATAAGGGGGAAGTTAATGTAACACAAGCCGGCTTGCCACAATTGTTGCGATGTGCTGAACAGTTGCGCATTAGAGGTTTATATGGCTCAGATGCAGCCCTCAATTTAAATCAGTTAAAAGCCATGACTATTAAGGCCACAAATCAAGCAAATAATGCTAATACCTCTTCCATGCACCAAGGATTAACAGCTGATAGCAATGATGAGGACACTGCTACAAATTCTACTACCACGACAACTGCAACCGCCGCTAGCACTCTACAACACAACACACACCAAAATGTGGTTATTAAAAAAGAACCCTCCGTCTCTACACAAATGACAGTCTCGCAACAAAATCGACCAGTTTTAAATCCTGCTAATATTAAAGCTATGATGAATAATCCTGCTGCTACATTTGTTTCAAATGATTCTGGTGATGAGTCGACATCAAATGCTTATGAACAATATGAAAACAGCGAAAATGCTATTCCTGCGGCAGGTCATATGATGTCTACGCATCATATGGATTCAACCATTGAAGAGGATCATAATTATGTGGCTCATGATGAAGATAGTTTTGGTGGCACAATGGCTGATACAGAACATGACTCAACGGCCAATAATTCACTATTACCAGGCTCAATGGATAATAATTGTTCATTAAGACGCATACGAAGATCAGAAGAATCTTTGGAACAGGCTGCAAAATGTGTATCCAAGGGACAAACCTTCCAAACTGTTAGCAATATGTTTAATATACCTGTTTCGACAATACGTTTCTACATGGCCCGCAAAGGTATTTTACCAAAACGTAAACGAGGACGTGGTGCCTCAAATACTGGCGGAGTTTCAGGTATTCATATGACTGGCGCTGCAGCAGCGGCTAATGCAGCGGCTGTAATGTCGCAGGCGTTGGCTCAAATTAAGCGTGCTGACAGTCCTAGTTCATCTCAATTTGGTGAAACACCCTATCATTTAATGGGATATAAAATGGAACCTGGAGCCGCGCATTTGATTTAAAGTATAAAGGAAGAAGAAAAATTTAAAGTTGTGAGTTTTTAAAACTAAGACACTTATGTAGTAAAACGCCAATAATTTTTTTTATTTGCATAACAAAAAGTTACTTAAAATTAAAGTACTTTGAAGAAAAAAGGCAACATATAAAGAATTATAAGGTTGCATTTTGAAAGATGTATTCCAAAATAATTTTAAAACTCCTTATAAGCAATGCAATTTTAAGGCAATTTGTAAAAAATACTAAAGATTTTGCTATGAAAAGTTTCAATAGCGTAAAATTGTCAGTAAAAATCGTTTACAGAGTGAGAGAGTTTAAAAACGAGTTAAAGAGAAGTAAAACTTTCTAAATTCGAGGTTATTATAATTTTCGCTTAACAAATATTGCAGAATTTATCTATTTTTTGAGTTAAATATCCTTTATGCGTAACCTGCCGAGATATTATTAAGTTCTTGAACCAAAACTCTAACTTATTTTTAAAGAAGGTAGTTCATACCAATTTTGAGTTTATATTCTAAAATCATCGTATATATTTTTTAATATAACAATTTTTGACTTGTTTTTTTCTTCAAAGACCTACTACATTGTACAAGTTAATAAATTATGTTTTCTTTTAACACTTTTATTTAAAAATTTAAGATTTAAAAATACAGCCTAAAAGGTTAACAGTCCCCAATGGTAGCTTCGTGCTTTAGGGGGTTAAATATTTTTTTGTTATTATATTTTTAAAAAAAGCTTTAAAGGGGTTTGTTTTTTTGAATGCTATATAAATTAAAGTATTTATAAATTTAGCTTCTTAAACATTAAATAGATATAAAAATGCTACCAAGTCTAAAAAATTCTTGGCTTTTCTCTTTTTTAAATGTCTACAAAAATATTAATAACAACAAAGGCTAACAAATGAATTATGTGTTTGTTAGCAAAGGTAGAGCAGGGCATACAATAAAAATGCTGTATTTCGCGTTGCAGCGAAGTCCATATACGAAAACAACTTTCGTAAAAAGGCGGCCACAAATATAGATATAAAAACAATTCCAAGATACCATTAGTTGTATTTCGAAAAAAAGAAAATTTGGTAGATTTTAGTAGGGGAGAATGTTGTGAATTGGACAGTGGGGTGGAGTGAAACTTTTAAATAAATATTATTTATATATTTTCAGAAAACTATTTATTGAGTCTTGTTGCTTAAAAAAATTTTAACCTTTTAGCTATTTATATGTTAGAAAGCGTATGTATCTATTGTTTGTTGAGAGATTGTCTTAACTTATATAAAAAATTTGTGTTCGTGTTTGTTTATATAAAAATATTTATGTTTTTAATTAGGTGAAAATGTATTTGAAGTACGATACCCTGTTTCCTTGCTGTTTTTTTAAGCCCGTATGACATTGGATTTTTATTTTATTGAAGTGTAAAGAGCACAAGCATACTCAAAAAAAAAAAAAAAAAAAAAAAAATTTTTAAATTTATTTATCGAAAAAAAGGAAAATGTCATTTTCAATCCAAAAATTTTCAGTTTTAATTCGAAAAACTGCAGTGATATCAACTTGGTGCTTTTGCTACTTTTGCTTATAAAAATTATGAATTCCTAAGTTTTTTTTAATACATTATTGCGCTTTTCACCCCCACAAAGTTACCATTGGTTGATAATAACTTCTGTAGAAGCAACATTTGCTGTTTCCTTCTACAGAAAAATCTTACAAAAATACTAAAAATAATCTAGTGTCATACGGCATTTAAGAATGCTAAATCGCTGCTTATTTTGTTTAATTTTATATAGTTAGCATCATTGAAAAACGATACAAAAAAGCAGTGTTGCATCTGTATCGTAACTTTACCTCAAATAAATAATATATAAGTTTTAGCTTTTACCTTGACAAAACAATACGAGTAGAATTATTAGAAAAAGTTCTAATTTTTAATTCCTGAATTTTCAAAATTAAAATTTAAATAAACAAAAGCTGAAAAACAAAATAAAAAAATATAGGGTTTCTCTTTAGAAAAGTATATTGCGTAAACTATCGGGTAAACTTTTTAACTACAGTTGACTTTGCGGGTTAAGAACAATTTATAAAATAATTTATAATTTAGCAAATATTACTGCCTTCTAAAAAAATATAACAAAATATTAAATAAAATTAGACAATATAAAAATAAAAGATCGCCATAATGAATTATAAAATTATAGCGACTTCTTGTAAGACAAGAGATTCCAAACGTTTGCAGAATAATTCTGTTATTTTTTTCTTTTTTAAATTATATTAGTATTTTGTTCACAACTGCGAAAAAAATTGCGCTATGTTTGAAGCCACAAAACTATAATAACATCTTAAAAATTCACAAATTTTTTTACAATCATTAGAAAAGCCCTAATCATAAAAAAGCCAAATGTCACTTTTTTGATACATATTCAAATGGTCTTCCTTATTTAATTGATGCGAAAAATCCCACCGCAATTTCGCATCAATTCCACGCAAGTGAAAAATATTTTTTTATATGAAGTTTGAAAACTTTTTTTTTTTCAAAAGTATGAACAAAATACCTGGCCTTAACGCGTGAACCCGCGGGTTCCCAATCTTACTAAAAAGCGTACCCGTACACAAACCCAAAATTTCTTTATTTTAAAGTATTGTATTCTAAACTAAATATTGATATGAAAAGAGATTTACAATCATTAGAAAATCCCTAATCATAAAAATGACAAATGTCAATTTTTTGGTACATTTTCAAATGGTCTTCCTTATTTAATTGATGCGAAAAAGTCCCACCGCAATTTCGCATCAATTCCACGCAAGTGAAAAATCATTTTTTATATGAAGTTTGAAAGCTTTTTTTTTTGTAAAAGTGCGAACAAAATACCTGGCTTTAACGCGTGAACCCGCGGGTCCCCAATCGTACTAAAAAGCGTACCCGTACACTTACCCAAAATTTCTCTATTTTAAAGTATTGTATTCTAAATTAAATATTGATATGAAAAGAGATTTACAATCATTAGAAAATTCCTAATCATAAAAAAGCCAAATGTCACTTTTTTGATACATTTTCAAATGGTCTTCCTTACTTAATTGATGCGAAAAATCCCACCGCAATTTCGCATCAATTCCACGCAAGTGAAAAATAATTTTTTATAGCAAGTTTGAAAACTTTTTTTTCTTCAAAAGTATGAACAAAATACCTGGCTTTAATGCGTGCACCCGCGGGGGTCCCCAATCTTACTAAAAAGCGTACGCGTACACGAACCCAAGTTTCTTTTAAAGTATTGTATTCTAAACTAAATATTGATATGAAAAGAGATTTTGTTACCCTTGTTTAGGATGAAAAATATATAAGAAATTTGAAACCCTGCAAATTATTTTTGAATTTAAGTTTTTTTTTTGATTATTCAGGAATTGTTTATTTGACAAAGTAATTTTCTAAGAATTTCACCTGCTTTTGTTTTGTCATGACTTTTAGCACCTGCATTAACCTTATACTATTATTAAGCGGCATTAAAGAAAATGGAGACGGAACAGAATGAACTGTTTACCCTCCCCTATATTCTATTATCGTGGAGCTTCTGTTGAATTAGGTATTAAAGAAGTCTTCATAAATATGATGAAGTTATTTTATAAAAATTTTACTAACATGGTCCGATACAAAATTTTACTCGAGTGTAATAAAAAATTATTGCCTACATCAATTATTCTAAAGTAGCTTAGTCAAATATGGTATCGCATAAAATTTATTTTGCAAGACCTATTTAATGCTAACAAAAAATTTGCCAAAACATGTTCAATTTCTCGATTTATTTTTATAAATAACTAGCGGACCCAGGCGTGCTTCGCTACGCATGAGTACTATAAACATTGAATCAAATTCATTAGTTTCTCGATCCGCAAGTTAGATGAAAATTACCTTAAAATGATCACTCACTGACAGCTGTCAATGTTTTTGCGTGTATGTGCTACAACGTATATTTTCCGTGTGTATGAAGTCAGCACATAGTAAACATACCGCACACGCACATGGGCGCCTACGTATTTGTTGTTGTTTTTTTTTATATGGACAAAATCACATGTTGACATTAAAAGTCATAACTCACGAACGCGTCGACGAACAAACCCTTAAAATTTAATCGAATTCGGTTTGACTGTTCGTGAGTTATAAAGTCACAACACACTTGCATCAATTTTTTATATATATAGATTTGATGGTTTTATCAGTAGGCATCTTTTCTTATGTTTTTTCCTCTTTTCCCAATTTGGGTACAAGTTCGCTCATACCGAGTACAATATAACAAGAAAAAATAAATCCAAGGGGATTGCGACTCATAATTTCAAATAGACTTTGTAACGCAGGTCACGAATTTCATTTGAAAAATTTGCAAAAAAAAAAAAAAAGTTTTTGTGGGAAAGTTAAAATTTTTTTTAAACTTTTTCCAAAACATTATATTTTCAAATAGGATGAAATCTGTCCCTTTAACTTGATACATTACGCGTTTCGATAAATGCATCCTTAAAGTTGATATTTCTATTTTTTGACTACTTCATTAATAAATAATCTACAGCGGAAAAAAAATCGAAAATTTTAATTTGTACCTTTAGTACAGAACACAGGTTACTTAATTTGTTGCTAAAGGATATTATAAATGCAGAGTGCTCACTAAACAAGCTTTATTTTATTGACCGTTATTTATAACTGTTTTCGTGTTATATTAACCTTTAAAAAATCTTGTTTAACATTTTTGTTATTTTTTTTTACCAATTTCCATTAATGGATTAATCGTATAAAATTATTCGTCATTTGTAAATTTTAAATTATTTGTAAAAAAAATGTTCGATTATACGAATAACGATTAATAGTTTGAATATTCTCTTATCTTATCTTGAAGTTACGGCCATTCAAATTGTTTTATATATGTGTTCCTATTCAATTCCAAAAAAAAAAAATAAAATTGTTTTAATTGTTAAGTTATTGTACACACTTTGGAATAATTTTTTTGAATGGATTAGCTTCGATTTTACCATCTCGCACATGCCCTAAATGTTGCCTTTTTTTAATGTATTAGTATTACAGTTAACTTTTCGAAAATATAAAACGTAGATGTATATTTTGATTTTAAAAAACGTAAGATCAGTTAAAAAGTTAAATATGTATTATACATAAATTCATAATAAAAAAAAATTTAAATCTGTAAAATATTTCGCATTAAGTTACAAATAAAAATGCAACAAAATCTCTATATACTATAAAGGACACTCTGTAAATAATACTCATCTCTCATTAATTATAATATATTTTTTTAATCATTACTATTTAATTTTAAATTATTTAAGTTTTAATTCTAATTTATTTTTTTTATTAAATTAAGCCAGTCAGTATGATTAGTATTTAAACAAAAATCTATAATCTTAAGAAATTTTGTGTTAAATTTTTTTAACAATACATACTATATATTTAAGAAAATTCTTCCAACAATTGGAATTACTTTTTTTTTTTATAAAAACATATTTAAATATTTTTTTTTCTTTTAAGAAAAATTGAACTGATTTTAGACTTATACGTAATAATAAAACACTTATTGACTAACCTTTCTAATTTGCCTAATGCTATTGGTGATATAATTAATATTTGAGTAGATTTTAAATGCCCAATTTCTACTGTTAGCATTAGATAAAACTCCATACAAATACTAAATATTCACCCTTATTCTAGTTGTCGTTATCAATGTCGTCGTCGTTTTTGAGTCAACATCACTTTGCTTCGACGTCGACATCACTTCGACACCAAATTGGTATTCTAAAACAGTGTTGTAACGACGTCGACAGTTTATCGATTTAAATAAAAACACATCTCTAAAAATTGAGTCGGCAGATTTATTTTGTTTATTATTTTTGCGAAAAAATGTTTTTATGTGTAATTTAAATCTAGTATTGGAAAGAAGACTTCTCATACAGAAATCCAATATCTTTAATCTGCCGGATAATAAGTGAGTAGCAAAATCAAAGTCTGTCACTTTAAATAATTTTAATCTTCTAATTTTTTTAAAAGGTTTGAAAGTTACTTTCGGCTGAATAAAACAGCCTTCAAAGATGTACTGGAAACAATAGCACCTAATTTGAAAACCGAAATCAAGTCCACATTTATTTCCAAAACAATAAAGTTGGCAGCTACATTAAGATTTTTAGCCCAGGGGTCGTACCAGCTCAGTGTTGGAAACGACTTTAACTTAGGGTTCAGCTGTTTCTGAAACTGTAGAAGATTTGCCACAGCTTCCTCCAGCGGGCTCAATATAAATTGCTTGAATCTTCCGCCACCTGTAGCATTACACTCTGCTTTGTTGGCTACCATTTTCTTTTTAACTTTAAATTTTAAGTCTCGCCAAACCTATAAATAAATTTTGTTATAATGCACTTTATATGATCATGCTTTCTTTACCTTCTGCCATCCATCTCACATTATTCTCGGTGGGCCAAGTGCATTTAATAAATTTGATATTTCTTCCCATTTTTTTCGTTTTTTTTTTTCAGTCATTACTTTTCCTCAAGTCGTTAATAAAAATTGTGTCGACAAAATCAGAGTCGTTTCAAGACAATATCGTCGTCACATTTTCTTACAGAATACCAAATACTTGTCGATAACGACAACGGGAATACCAATTTCAAAAAAAAATCCCAAGGCGACATTGTCTTGTGTCGATGACGACATTTAGAATAAGGATGATTATAGAATCTTGTAAAAACTGGCTAAAAATACTTAAATTTCAAAGAATTTTTATTTTAAATAAGTCTTTGCAATAAAAGAAAATATTATTTAGAATCAATTTTTTTGAAGGATTCAATGGATGTTAATTAATTCATTGCATTCACAAAAAAAATATACAAAATTATGTTTGTATTTTAAACAAGCAAATTTTTCTTTCAAACAGGCACCGATAATGGAATTTGTAAATTCAAAAAAACTTTTGTTGTTACTTTTTATTTGTTTTTTGAAGTTTGAAAAATAGCAACGTGCAAATATTTCGAACAAAAAATTGTTAGAAATCTAATTTTAAAAAATATTTTTTATTAGATTTGTAAATTCAGAAAGCTTTGATATTCATTTGGCCTTAAAAAGACTGCATCTTTTTAAGGTTAATATTTTTCTACCTCCTTAAAATTGCATATCGATAGTAAATTTGATATCTCTTAACTGATATAAGTGAGTGGTATGAGTTCTGAAGGTAGTAAGTATTTGAGTGCTGAATACTTCATACCTGTCGTTCTTAAAAGTACCTATTCAATACTTCCCGATTTTTTTTATTTTTTTTTTGTATACAAGCGTAATTTTGCCATGACAAAACGCTAAGAAAATGCAACCCTATTTTTATATGAATTTTAAAAAATATTGAGTATTTTTGAGTTAATACATGAAATGTATTCGGAAGTATCGGATATTCAACTCTCTAATTATGCTTGCCAAACGTCTTCTCCATTGTCAGTTACGAGTTGCCAACTTTTGACCACCGTTGTATGTATTACAATAAATTGTTAAAAAAAAAAATGCACAAAATTTTCTTAAAATTAAATGCTTCAGTTTTCATAGGTTTCCTATTAAAAAAAAATATGTATGTAAAATTTTAGTCATAAAATCATAAAAAGTGTTACAAAAAAATGCTGCTTCGTAATATATAATTTTAAAATATTAAGTTCAAAACAAACTTTAAAATGTTTTATTAAGTAAACATTAAGAAATCATAAAAAAAATATATATTTTTTACAAAAATCATAAAATACAATCAATATTTTTAAGCTTAATAGTAATAAAAAATATTTATTAAACTCGAAAACATATATTTTAAAAATGCTTGAAAATTATATTATTTAAAATATGTATAAATTTTTTACTTTAAAATATTTATTTTAACTCAGAAAAAGAAGAATAAATATTTTCTATATAATAAACATGTTCAGCCGTATGCATAAACATTTTGTTGATCAAATTAACATGCAAAATAACAACAATTTTTCTTTATAAGACTGTTATAAAAACCAACTATGCATACGGCTGTTTGTGTTTATAAAAAGTAATTTGTTATTAAAAAATATAAGCTTTTTTAATTTTTTTTTTATTAAAGAAATATTTGTTTTACTAAGATGTTTTAATTTTTTTTTATTAAATTTATTTTTTAATGTTTTATTCGGTTTTAATGCTGTGAAGGCCATTCGAAAAAAGCATATTTGTTGTAATATTGCAATTTTTTTTATATTCACAAACATTTTTAAATTAAATTTAGTTTTTAACCACATCCAGTGTTAAA
This sequence comes from Eustalomyia histrio, assembly GCA_949748255.1. Lineage (NCBI taxonomy): Eukaryota > Metazoa > Arthropoda > Insecta > Diptera > Anthomyiidae > Eustalomyia > Eustalomyia histrio. The sequence goes on from OX456525.1 coordinate 143,089,431, forward strand.
TTGTGCAGGTCATTTATTTGTGTTACAAGTCCTTTTTTAATTAATAATTGCAGATTAGCGCATGGTCTTACAAAAATTCTTGTTCACATTTAATAATTCAACAAAATTCACTGTAGAATAAAATCAGCATCATGTTACTGAACGCGTAATTCGGATCAGTTTGAATCATATGTCGATTATGTTTACTGCAAATTTAATCACTCAACAAAAAGTCAGCGTTGAATAAATCAGAAAAAACAACAAACAACGCGTATGAGTGTATTCATAATTAAAACACATTTCATAAATGATATTGTTTACATTAGGGTGGGACTTAAATCCGCTTTTTTGGAATTTTTATTAGTAATAAAAATATTCTTCTTTGTGAAATATAAATATTTTTTTGGAAAACAAATTTAGGTCGATATCTCAGGCTTGCCTAATCCGGAAAAATTTAAATATTGTCTAAATTTTTTTTTCATCTATTTTGATTGAAAAATTAGGAAATATTTAACTTTAACCGGATTGGGCGAGCCTGAGATGTCGACCTAAATTAAAAAAAAAAAAATTTCACAAAGAACAATATTTTTGGTATTCCTAATAAAAATTCCAAAAAAACGTATTTTAAACCCACCCTAATATACATATAACATTTATGAAATGTGTTTCTACAAAACCACCCCCTTTTTATAGATAAGAAACTATTTTATTTTAATTATGATTACACTCATACACGTTGTTTGTAGTTTTTTCTGATTTATTCTACATTAAAATAATTATTGTTGGCTCGAATGAACAGATTAAAATCAATGGTTTAACAACGACAACGATAATTATAAATCAGTGACAAAACAATTTGCACGTCGTTTGATTGATTTAAAATCATCAACAAATATGTGTGTTGGAGTATATTCAGCGTTTGAACTCAAACACACATATTTATTCTTGTGTTGATTGCGTATGAACGTTTTGCAATCAGCAAATGTAGTTCTCTGGTACATACGCATCATTAACGTTATCTCGAAAAATGCTATGTAGTTATACAACTACATACATAAGTTTCATGTTTGTTTTACATATTTTTACTTAAATGTATACTAGGTTTGTTTTTTTCGAATTTTATATAAATATTTCATACAAATTTAAGTAGATATGGACTTGCTAAAAGTAGTTATAAATATAGCTAATTAAAAATTAAGAATGTATAAAAATGCTGCCTAGTCTTGGAAATTGTTTGCTTTTCTCTTTTAAATGTAAACAAATATATTTGTCATAAAAATATTTAAAAATTTTTGTGTTTTTAATTTGGTAAAATATCAAAAACTACAAAAGCTAACAAATGAATTATGTGTTTGTAAGTTAAGGTAGAGCAGGGCAAATAATATATTTGCTCTATTTAGCGTTCCCGCGCAGTCCATATACGAAAACAGCTTTCGTACAAAGGCGGCCCCAAATGTTCAAATTGTATTTGTTTACAAAAAATAAAGAAAAAGTCAGGTTAGTAGGGATAGTCGTTTTTTACAAGTAGTTATAGATATAGATATAAAATTCGAAAAAAACAAATCTTCTATTTCTTTTGAAATATATAAAACATATACAAGCCTTGTATATAGTATTTCTAATAAATGGATATGTTTTACTAGAATATTGTAAAGCTGTGAACTTATTTATATGTGTAATAAAATAGCACTTAATGTTTCCACTGATTTTTTTCAGCATGTCTACACTAGATATAAAATGAATGTTAAAACATGAAAATATCATGCTAAACAACACTTTTTGTTGTTATTCGTTTTCATATATTCGTGTAGCCGTCAAGTTAAGGGTAAATTAAAAAATTGAGATTTCACCTATCTCATAATATTTTATTTTTAAAAATTACGCATTGTAATATTTTTTATTGAGCTAAAGATCTTTTATTTATAAAAAATTAATTATAAATATTTATTTATCCCAATATTTTGTCACCACATTGGGTGACTTCTTCATATAATATAATATAAAAACAATTTCCCCTGAAGAAGTCACCCAATGTGGTGACAAAATATTGGGATAAATAAATATTTATAATTAATTTTTTATAAATAAAAGATCTTTAGCTCAATAAAAAATATTACACAAATCAAGAAGATCGAAGAAAACTAAAAGAATTTTCAGAAATTACGCAGTTTATCTGCGTTTTATCCTTTCCTTTCTAAAAATTTTAATTTTCGGTCAATGATGATATAAAAAAATTTTTAAAGAACCCTTTACACTTTACTACCTCTCGGAAAAGAACAATGCCCGTCGCAACCAAAAAATAATAAAATGTTGTTTTCCACGAGATTTATATTCGGACTATGCATCAATCTATTCTACCAGAATTCAGATTTTTTTTTAAATAATGTGCATACTTCTTTTGTATAGTTACTACTCGAATGCTGCCATGATTTAACCTGTTTTACAGCAAATTAACATTAATTTTGTTTATAATTTTCAAATATTACTTGGGGCTTCCACAATACGTTCGTCGCGAGACGAATGAGTGTTCATGTTCATTTTTTTATATTGCATGTCTTTTGTTATTGTATTTTCGTTCGTCTGAAGCAAAACATAATCTGGAAACACCATCTTAATCTTTCCGAATAATCATTAAATTCTAAAATGACAAAATCGCCAAAATAAACGATCAAGATTAATAAAAAGATATAAACCATAAGATAAAGAAAACTAGTTCGAAAATTGTTTATCTAACAAAAAAAAAAAAAAAAAAAACACTGGAAATAACGTAATAGCGCGGGTACTTTTCATAAATCGATATTTTTTATTTGGATACTTGATATTTTTGAGCAAAAATTAAAAAATTGTAATTTTTTAAATTTCCATCACAATAATGCAAAACTTCACAAATTTTGCTTAATAACTATTTCTATCTAGACTAGACGGTGGGTAAAGCTGGTAAATATTGAGCAAAGCGTCCTCTGAACATGTCTATTCTAAAAATTTTAGCTACTCAGATCAATTTTTTGTTCTTTCTCTATTAATTAACGACAAATGTTTTTTTTTTTTTTATACATTTTGTATGGGAAGAAAAATGTCGACTTGTCGGAATACATTTTGTATGATTTTTTTTTTGTAAATCTCCTTTACCTTTATTAAGTGTTTATGCATATTAATGTTATTTTTTATTTATTTAAAAAAATATTTTAAAAGACTGCTTGAGGTCGAATAAAAATGGGCAAAAAAAGAATATCATGTCGTGTAAATGTGACTTACATTTTTTAACTTACAAAAATATTTTGTTCTTCATTTAAAAAATTCTCAATTTTTAATGAAGAAAATGCATTTAATTTTTGTAATTATTTTAAACATATTTTTAATTATTAATTTCTATAATTTTTATTATATAAAACAAGTACAATTTGTGTAACACAAAATTAAAAAAAATATATTATATTTATTTTAGTGCTTTTATTTAATATGTATTATACGAAATATGTATAACAAAAATAAACTAGTTTTTGTGTTTTTCTAATTTTTTTTTTCTTCAAAAAACTACTAGATTTATGTTCTGTGTGTATTGCATTTTAATTTAAATAATATATGTACTATGTATATTATTATCAATATTTTTTTTTGTACCGAAAAGACTTGTATTGCCATTTATTTTTAAGTTAAACGTTTAAGTTTTATAAAATATATGTGTTGATCCAGCCTTAAAATAAAAATCTCTACCACAAAACATAAAATGAAAAACCATAAGCATTAAAAATTATATACCTCGTAACAAAATGAAAATAAATTAAAAAGCCATTTTTATTATAACAAAAAACCTTTCGCTGAAAACAAAATGTTACATTTCATTAAACATTATTGTTAATTACATTGTATGTTTTAATGTATCATTTTAGTTTTCTTCTTAAGGAACAAACACAAAAATCACTCATATACATTTTATAAAACAGTTGACATAAATTATTTAAAAAAATCACTATTAAAGATACTGCTGCTTTTTTGTTTTATTTTTTAAGCAGTTAGTTACCAAAAAGTCATAGAAATTATATACCTAACTACAAAACATTATTGAAAGCGCAGCAAACTTAAATTATATTGTAAAAAAAAAGAAATACAGAAACAGAAGAGTATATATATATAAACAGTAAAATGTATTATGAATTATATTAAAAAAATAAATATTTTCAATAAAAAACTTTTAAGGAAAATACGGGAAAGCGTTTTTGTTAATGTGTAAATGGTGGTGGTTAATGGGATTTTTGTTGAAATACATTAACTTGAAAGATCTAACGTTTTAAAAATTATATTATATATGGGCATTTCCAGGATCGCGAACGGGACATTCGTACGCACTCAACTTGAAAAAAAAATATGAAAACTCAAATTTTTTTTTAACTTTTTATAAATCTTTAATAGCATTTTAGTAGAACAATTTTTGAGAACAAAAAGAAAATTATAAAATATGAACGTTCTCCAAATATTTTGGATAAACTTGCGATCGCGAACGGGACAAAAAATGTAAGTAATTTTTTTCGGTGTGTGGTTTTGTTTAAAACTCTGCGAATTTCGTCAGTTTATTAAATGGAGATTATTTTTTAACTAAAGCAGAGATATAAAGATTTTATTTAGCATTTTGTTTTTTTTTTTTATTATCCTTATTATTATTTTTTTTTAAATATTTTTTTAGAATCGCAAACGGGACATCGCGAACGGGACAATGATTCCAAAGGCATTTTTTAGGTTTATTTATGGATCAAAATGTTTTAGGTTTGGTTTTTTTAAATGATCTCGGTTATTTTGTTTTGAATTGTAAATATCAAACTATTCCGATCAACGTTCAGGGAGAACTAAACACAAATGCTTATTTTCGGTCGCGAACGGGATAGAAGAATGTAGTACAAAGAATCTTTGAATTATACCGTTATTCGGAGTTTGCTTGATCTCTACTGTGGTGTTTTTAAATATTTATTGTTGGTATATTTAGTCTATAAGAAGAGTGCAATCGACATGATATGTAACACTTAGAAATAACTCAAGGAAAAATGTCAATTAAAAACGCTAAAACCAAAAAAAGCAAAGCTGCTCTTTGCAGACCACTTTTCTTAAATTACAAATGGTAATATGTATTTAATTAGGTATATTCTTAAAATCCAATGCATTAACCAACTAAATTTTCTCAGAAAAGTCTTTTTTCTTCAACTTTAATATTTTGGTAGCGGTTGACCTTTCTGTGGAAATACCCATATGTAACGCTGTTTTATTTCCAGCCGGTTAAAAAGCGTTTTCCAAAAAAAAAAAAAATTAGAGTTTTCAAAATTTTGTATCCTTTTTAAAAAAGAAACTCCTTAGAAGAAATAGTTGGTAAAATTGAGATGCATAAATTGATATAAGTTAAGGACCTTAAACACGCACTAAGCATAGGTACAATGAAAAAATGTACTGAATTTTTTGTTGAAATACCACTTACTGAGGCTCAGTTGTTTGATTTGATTGAAGGTAACCATTATAATTTTACATATTTATTTTAATTGAGAATTTAAGTTGAATAATATAAAAATAATTGTATGTAACTGAATTTGAATTCCCTGCTTTTTAACTGAGAATTTGTTTCGGTGTACAAATCTGTAATATTAATATCACATATTTATTTTTTAATAGAACAATTCACTCACCTAAATGATGAAACCCATTTTAAAACGATTTTTAAACTAGCAGTTTCCCTATGTGGTCTGAGAAAAGAAGTTGAGAATCACTGATTATTTGTTCATTTTGGTACTTTTTCAAGTTTAGTAAAAATTACTCCAGTAACAAATTTACAGAGAGTAAGACCAAATTTACTCAGAAAAAGAAAAATATCAAAAAAAGTACTCAAACGGGAAATTCGTAATCATAAGTAATATAGTACTAATTACTACTACAGCTGAAAATACCAAAAACTTGCTGGAAATTCAAGGCCAGAAAAATTTTAAATGTTTTAATATTAATTTTTGTTTTAAATTTATTTTGTTTACTAAAAATAAAAGGAATATGTTTATCAATAAGATTTTATTGTGTGCTTACAAATTCTTACAAGTAAAATTTTAATCCAGTAAAAACTTATGATCTCTCCTAGTCTTTCTTTTTTGCTTGTTACTATTTGTGTATAAATTTGTACTGCGTTTTTTATTAGTTGACGACTTCCCCATACTTGGCAACCTTACATACTATTGTGAATGATTTTCTAAAGCAAAACATTTCGACCAAAATTTCAAGCGGGTTAGAAAAGTAAACAAAAAAGTGAATAAATTTTATCTTTAAAATAAGGCCTGCGGTTAAAACAATACAATTATATTAAAAATCATGCTACCGGGCAATAGTGCAGATAGTAAAATAAAATGCGGAGAAATCTTTTGCTACAATTACAACTTTACCATCGATTGCAACCTTTGTCTTCTTAAATCCTTTACGTTGGAAGATTTCATGATGCACCTTAAAGCTACACATTTTAATGATAAACTACATAATACCGAAGAGAGTAACACCGATTGCAATCCATTTTTGGAAGTAATTGTTAAAAATGAAGCCATTACCGAAGAAATGCATTATTCATGGGATAATTGTCAGCAATCAATCGAAGATGGTGCAAATGATATCAGTAGGTCCTCAACGACAGTAGATAGCGATGTTGAACGTATTAAAGAAGATAATAGAATGCAGTCTGATAATTCAAAACAACAGGTAAGATGAATTGGAAACATTGCAATCATCTATTTCAACTTCTGTTAAAAAAAAAACTTAATAGATGAATTTTAATGGTCTTAACATAAACAAACATGGCAATCGGCTGGATGATTATGCTACAAAAAGAGGTACGTATCGCTCATTTTAAATGCAGAATATTTTAAATACACAAAAATTAAACAAAAAAAAAAAAAAATGCCGTGGGTCTCATACTGCAGGGCAAACTTTGTCATTGAACACAAGCAATGCCAAAAAAGTACAAACCCAGTTTTAAGGTTAACTAATGGTTTATTCAAGGTTTTAACTATTGTTGCATTAACATTTTAATAATTCCGATCGAAATTAAACAAATAGACAATTCTCATTTATTATAAAAATTTGTTAAACGATCGAAATTTACAACCAACAAATGCAAACGTAAATGCGCCGGCAATGCAATTTAACAGGTGGTACAGGGAATGGCTGATAAAACTAAATTAGGTGGTCTAAAAATAGAATTTCCAAAATGAAATTTAAAAATGTTTATTTGTAATTTGTTTGGTTATGTCAGTGTTCGAACACAGACCATCGGATTGGCAGACAAGAGCTCTACTCTTAGTGAGTAACAAGACATATAATCTGAGTGTGATCTTTGCCAAGCTTTGCAAAAATTTTGTCCATTTGTACTATTAAGCTTTTTTTTAAAATTTTGTAGAATGATAATTTTTTAAAATAGCCAGTATTTGGAATAATAAGTAACAAAAAGAAAGCGGACAAATTTTTGCTCAATTGAAGTATTAAGATACTCCGATTATACAAAAAGTTTATGTACCGCAGAGATCCCGAGATATCTATTTTTATAATTGTGAATACTTACATATTTTTGATTTATTATTTCGATCTTAATTATGACTGGGGTAGCAATGGTTTTGATGATTGTTTCTTAATTTTTATATTACAATAAGAACTCAGGTGATTATTATTACTGTGTAATATATATTTTTTGATATAATATATTTGATATTACAATTTAATACTTCATACTTACGTGACCATTTTGTATAGTATGTATTTTAAAATAGCGACTCGAAATGAGTGCACGGAACAGAACATTTTATTTGCCCCTTTTTTTAAGCTCGAGAGGTCAAATAAGCAGCTCCCTTACGATATAGCGTGTTTTAAAAAGCTCCGAGTTTTTTGAAAAAAGGAGCTAAATTTGTGCTCGTTCGAAAGCTTCTCTAACCCTGCTCTCCACATATGTGATGGTAAACATATTTGCCTTTCCGTTTGTAAAACTACGAAATATAGGTCTAAGACCATATAAAGTAGAGATGGGTGCGTAAGTGATTTTTGACCTACACTAAATCATGCTGAAAAACAAAAATAATGACGCCCGACTCACGATCATTTTTGTCCTATTCACGCACACTCGGGATTATAAGAAAAAAATTTTATAAAATACAGTAAAAATTACTAAAAATATGAAAAACTTAACTCACGAGTTATTTATTCTTACGATGTATTACGTGATTCACGTGTGTACTACATAGCTTGTGAACATTTCGTGCCCATACTATACATACTATAAAATCTAAAGATTTTCGAATAAGTTTTAGAATTTTTGTGCATCTTTCTAAAAATACAAAATAATATTAATCTGTTAAAAAAATTATGGAAAAAGAGTTCTTGAAGAATATTTCCGTATACTTTTGTCACTATGTTTTACTTCCAAATAAAAATGTCTAAAAACTATTTTTTTAATGTAAACTTTATTTTAGACGTACAACAAATTAACGATAACTTAGAAAGTAATACTATGGCTTTAAAACTCTTGTTAGATGAAATAAAATTAATTCATAATGTTGAAGTACCTAACACATTAAGAACTGTAACCGTTTTGCCGAATAAACCTTTTCGTTATAAGGAAGAATTTATTAATTTTGAAAGCTCTGTACAAGCTTCTGAATTAATGGTTTTAAATATGGTATGTTTTAAAATTCTTCCTCTAACTGCTATATTAAAAATATATTTTTTATGTAAAGATGAAAGAACTAAAAGTAAGAGCTGTTGGGAACTCTACAAAATTTATCCGAAACTCGTGGCGTTTATTGATGAATGATGAAGCGGCAAAAGGATTTTGTTGGCAGGGGTCACAAAGAAAAATGGCGTTAAAACATTTAGCAACAACGCGGGCTATTAAACGTATACTTTAATTTAAAATATTTATTATATTTTTCTTTAAAAAATTGTTTTACAATTTTTTTTCTTTTAGAGGCCTACTGTGATAAATTTTTAGACCATACGGATGCAGAATTTGAGAAAATAACAATAATGCATTTTCAACAAGCTAAAAATCGTTGTGATAGGAAATATAAAAATAATACATAAGTTTTATATTATTATATAATTTTAGTAATAGGAATACTTTTAAGCATTTTGCACCGTTTTATTGAAAATAACCCTTTGGCGACCGAACTTAAACAGCTGGAAAGTTTGAGTTATTTTCCGTATTCGTGCTTATCGAACCAACTTTTCTAAAGAAAAAGCTATCATAATCTGTGTTTATGTGGGAAGCTATCAAAGTTGGCATTGACATAAGCCAACGTTTAGTGTTAACGCTACTTATGTTAAATTTGTATGGGAATGATACAAGCCAACGTTAATAGCTTGACGCATAAACACAGCTCATATATGGGACTAACTTTGTGTAATCCTAATTTCCTGTTTCTCTAGTATGGCAACACTCTTTTAAGATAATTATTGTGAATAGTTTATGAAAATATAAACAAACATTTTCCAAGCAATCCAATAGGTTAATTAAAAAACTTGTACAGTAAAATTTTTTTAAGGTCGATTTCACAAAATTTAGTTAGAAATTAAGAACTTTAACTTAAATTTGTAAAAATAATTAAACCTTAGAATTATGTTAAAAAATATGCCACTAGCCAATTTAGGCACTTCAGCTAAAGCAAAATGTGGAGAAATTTTTTGTCATAGCTATAAAGACTTTACAATCTTTTGCACTTTTTGTGATATGAAATCCTTTACATATGAGGATTTCCTGGATCACGTACAAAATGTCCATTTTGAAAATAATTTACTTAAAACGGAAACGATTAATACTGAATGTAATCAGTATTTACAAGTGAATGTTAAAAGTGAGGCAATGGCGGGTAAAGATTTCTTATGGAGTAGACTTGAGGCAGATGATGTTGACGATGATGATGATAATTATGAGAATAGCAGTTATGACGAAGAGCCAGTAACGGTATTGAAGAAGAGTCAGAGAAGCGTTACACGACATAGGGAGAGAAAATCTAGGCGAAAGAGAGATATTGAAAGTAATGACAACATTACTGAACATAGATCAGAGGAAGATTTTAATCTTACGGTAAGATACATTCCTTTCCATTAATATTTAAAAATCTTTATTTTATTTAAATAAATTTAATAGTCATCTGAAATAGAAACTGCCACAACTACTGCTGATGACAAAAACATTACCTGTGATAAATCAGATGAATTACCTCAACTTCCTACCACTCCGTTAAATGATGAAAAATCATTGGTCAAGTCAAAGAAAAAAGAAATTATTGAACATCCATGTCCAGAATGTGAAGAAATTTTTCCCCATTTAAAATATTTAGATAGTCATGTTTTCGAATATCATAATGGTTACAAATGTTCGCAATGTGATAAACGCTTCAGACTACGTCATCATCTTAGGGGCCATGCAAAAACGCATACTACCGAAAAATGTTTCACTTGTACTGCAGAGGGATGTGGTAGAAGTTTTATCGATCAGGAATATCTTAAACGCCACCTTGAAGTACATACAATGGCTTGTACATTTATATGTGATTTTGAAAATTGTGGTAAAGCATTCCAAACGCAAAGACGTTTAACAATTCATACATATACCCATAGGAAACCAAAAAAACTTGTATGTGATGTTTGTGGTTATAGTTGTAGAGCCAACATAACGCTAAAGATACATCAACGTGTTCATACTGGGGAAAAACCCTTTGGTTGTGAAGTCTGCAAGAAGCATTTTGTATCCAAGACAGCTTTGACTGAGCATATGCTATCACATTCGGAATCGCGTCCTCATGTTTGTAAAATTTGTCATGCTTCTTTTGCAAATCCAAGAGTATTACAACGACACATTTTCATACACTCTGATGAAAGGAGATTTAAGTGTAAACTATGTGATAGTGCTTTTAAACAGGCTACGGGTTTGGATGGTCATATGAGACGTTTACATCGTGCACCCAAACCTTTTACAGTAACTGTGCCACTGGAGAGTGGTTTATTCTAGAACTTAGTTTTAGATTATGAATAAATTGATAAATATTATAACCCAGCATAAAATACAAAAATAAATTTTAAGGCCTACTTTATAGAATGCAGATTATCTTTGAACTTAGTTTAAGGCAGTTTGTAACTGAATACAGTTTTTGAAAAAAATAACATGAAGTACAGTAATGCCTCGATTTACGTCGTCTCGATTTACGTTGTTTCGATTTGCGTCGTCAAATATTTTGTTCCTTTCAACTTCGATTTGCGTCGCCATTCGATTTACGTCGTCTCAGTTTGTATGACATATGTATGTATGAACTACCACGGAATTCCATGTATGTAGGGGAATCCCAGTTTTTAATTTAAACGTTTAAAAATTTTGTGTGTGCAACAACAACTAAAGTATTGCCTCTCATGGACAGGTCGTGTGTGTTTGGCAGCGTGTCGTGTGTGTTACTTTTTCAATCTGTTTTTGATCGTCGGGCGCAACGTAGTAAATATGAGCTCAAAAAATAAAACTAATAAAGTAACATCTCAAATAAAAAAGAAAAGAAATGTAATTTCGTTAAAAACTAAAATAGATATTATTCGCCGTTATAACAATGGGGAAAAGGCTTTTATTATTGCCAGTATGATGGATCTTCCACCAACCACAGTTCGAACAATAATAAAAAATTCAGCTGAAATCCGTGAAAGTGCAACATCGGCTGGAGCTGGTTCTGTTGAAACCACCACAAAAAAAAGGACAGTACTGATGGAAAAAATGGAAAATGCACTAATACTGTGGATAAAAGACTTAAGTGGAAAAAATATTCCAGTAACTACGTTAATTATCCAAAGAAAAGCGATAAGTTTGTTTAACGATCTAAAATCTGACTCTGTGAATTCCGATTTTTGTTTTAACGCCAGCGGAGGATGGCTACATAAATTTAAAAAAAGAGCACAACTTCACAACATAAAAGTTGTCGGAGAATCTGCAAGTGCAGATAGTGATGCAGCTAAAAGTTTTCCGCAAATATTAAATAAAATGTTTTCAATGTCGACGAGATCGGACTTTTCTGGAAACGTATGCCGGGGAGAACATTTATATCAAAAGAGGAAAAATTAGCAGCAGGGCCAAAGGTTTCGAAGGATAGGCTTACGCTTTTGCTCGGTGGTAATGCTGCAGGAGACTTGAAGCTTAAGCCCTTGTTAATATATAAATCCGAAACTCCAAGAGCTATGAAAAACGTTTGCAAGCAAAATCTTCCTGTAATTTGGATGTCTAACAAAAAAGCTTGGATGACTTCTAAACTCTTTGACGATTGGTTTTAAGACACATTTTTGTCCTGAAGTTAAGAAATATTGCGAAAGGAATAATATGTCTTATAAAGCATTGCTTTTAATGGATAATGCTCCGGGCCACACCATCAGTTTGAATAACATGAATGACAATATTAAAATTGTATTTTTACCTCCCAATACCACGTCTCTTATTCAACCTATGGACCAGGGAGTTATTGCAGCATTCAAAAAATATTATTTACGACGATGTTTTAACGACCTCATTGATGCAATCGACAAACAATCAGACCAAAATGATAAAAATAACGATGTTGTCAGACAATTTTGGAAAAAATATGATGTCATGCAAGCAGTGAATAGTATCAACAAAAGTTGGGATGAAGTTTCTGCGTCGACCATGAGAAATGCATGGAAAAACGTATGGCCTGAATGCACAACTGAAGGTGGAAATGATGGAAATCTGAACGATATAAACACGGAAATTGTACGTTTGGCCCACATATTAGGGTTTTCTGATATTGAAGATTCCGATGTTGTTGAACACTTAAATTTGGAGGATGAACCGTTAACTAACTCGGAGCTATTTGAGTTGACAAATCTTTCAAATCAACATGGTACAGAAGAAGAAACTTCAGATATCGAAACTTGTGGAGAGGATTCTGAAATTCCATTGACAAAACTGTCAGAAGCCCTTGCCAGCGTAAATAAGGCTATGCAAATTTTGGAAGAATTTGACAAAGATGACGAAAGAGTTGATTCGACAAAAAAAAAATCAATAAATGCAAGCCTTAAATATTACCGGGATCTGTACGAGCAGAAAAAGTTGACATTAACCCAGAAGCGAATTGATACATTCTTTAAACCAATTTTATCAGAAACGCCTGTTATAATCGAAAGTAGTGCTGAAGATGGTGACCTCAACATGCTAATTTCAGAAATTCTCACCGAAACATCGTCGGATAGTGATTCCTATAATTAATACTCCTAACATACAATTACATATACATACATATAATAAACAAACATATGTACAAAGTTTTCACTACATTTAATTAATATATTTTATTATATTTATTTTTCTAGATATTGTATTGTCGAATTTTTGTTAATTTATTTTTTTTTTTACTTTTTATCTGAACACATGTTTAAGTTTTTATTTATTTTATGAATTTTGTTTTTAAAATCGAAATTTTTTAATATTGAATTGTTGATTTTTTGTTGATATGTTTACTTTAGATATTATTTAATTTTTTTTACTGAATTTTATATTTGTTTTAAAATTCTTATACGAATTAAATGTTTATAACAAATATTCTATGTATGTACAATAAAAGACTGAATTACTTGTAATTTTTAAGTTTTTCTTATGAAATTAAGTGAACGTTAACGTATGACCAATATCAAATTCGATTTACGTCGTTTCGATTAACGTCGTCAATTTCCGGAACCAATCACGACGTAAATCGAGGCATTACTGTATTTACTTTTTCATTTTCATGAACTTGATATTTTTTATTTCTTTTAAGTGGTTTGATACTCGTCAGCGTTTAAAAATTAATCCATAAAAAATGTAAACTTAGATAACGACATGATGCTCCTCTCTTAAGTTAAGTACTGTGATAAAATTTTCGAATACTTTTCTATAATTTTTAACCAAATGACAATTTCATTTTTTGTTTTAATATGCAACAACAAATCGACATTTTTTTTTTAGCAAATTTTTTGATTTGGAAAGTATTTAATAAAACGAGTTACAGGTTGCCCTAATTATGAATAAAGTAGTTACGCCCATTTTCATTTTGGTCAACGACAAGAAATCATAAAATCCTTATAAGTTGTGGATATTGTGAATGGTTTTCTAAAGAAAAACAATTTGTTTTTAATTCATACAAAAAGGCTTAAAGAAATTATTACTAAATTAATAGTTTTTTAATAATATGTTAAAAATTTGGCCACAAAACCAAACTAAAGTAAAATGTGGAGAGATATTTTCACACAGCTATGCGGACTACACCATTTACTGCACATTTTGTGATATGAAATCCTTTAAATTTGAGGATTTCTTACTGCACATACAAAATGTACATTTTGTGAACAATTTACTTGGAACTGAAACCATTATCACCGATTGCCATCACCTTTTTGAAGTGTGTGTTAAAAATGAAGATAAGATGAAAAATGAAAAGAAAGTCCTATATGATGATTTGGAACAACCATATGATGAATATTATGATACTAATAATTATAACTTAAATGGCAAAAATAGTAATAAAGAACCCATAGCAATATTAAGGAAAACTGAGAGAGAAATAATACACACAAAAAGGAAAACGTGTAAACTAAAAAGTTTTAGCGAAAATGAAGAAGAAAAAAATAGTCCTTGTTCCGATAAAGATTTTAAGCCTTTGGTAAATTGCTACAATACAAATTGTATATATTAACCTGTCAAAGTAATATTTTCTAAAAATTATACTCTAGTTGAATAAACAAAAATATCCTGCTGGTGAAAATGAAAAACCAAAAGTTATAACGAAGAAAAAACAATTTAATGAACATCCTTGTCCAGAATGTGGTAAAATTTTTCTACTTTTAAAATTACTAGATCTCCATGTTTATGAATTTCATAGTGGTTACAAATGTTCAATGTGTGACAAACGTTTTAGACGACGTGCTCATCTTGTAGGCCATGAAAAAACTCATACAGCTGAGAAGAAATTTACCTGTCCCGTCAAAGAATGCAGTAAAGGTTTTACTGAGGAGGAATACCTTAAACGTCACCTTGAAGTACATACAATGGATTGTACATTTATATGTGATTTCGAAAATTGTGGTAAATCATTTCAAACTAAAAGACGTTTAGCAATACATAATTATACTCATAGGAAACCCAAAAAATTTGTATGTGATGCTTGTGGTTACAGTTGCAGGGCCAACGTAACGTTATTGATACACCAACGTGTTCACACTGGTGAAAAACCATTTGGCTGTGAAGTCTGCCAAAAAAGTTTTGCATCCAAGACGGCTTTGACTGCGCATATGCATTCACATTCTAATGTACGTCCTCATGTATGTAAAATATGTAATGCCTCATTTACAAATCCTAGAGCTTTACAGAAACATATTTTAATACACTCGAACGAAAGAGGATACAAGTGTAAATTATGCGACAGTACCTTTAAACAATCTACAGGTTTGAATGGTCATATGAGACGTTTGCATCGTGTGCCTAAATTTTCGTTAGTTGCAGTACCACTGGAAAGAAGTTTATTTTAAAATTTTATAATTTTTGTAAATAGTTTTATTAAAACTAAGGAACAACAGGTAATGAAATACAAGTTAAGGGCCAGTGTTATGGACACAAAGTACGATTTTTTACTTAAATAAAATTTCTTAAGTAAAAATCGTACTAAGTGCCGACTATAAAATCAATGGCTATGCAATTCTATCACCTTATGTTAACATCTTGTGACTGCAAATAGGAAACGGATAATTTTTAAGAAAGCCAAAATGCTTAAATTAATAATAGGTTTGTTTTTTAATTTGAAATAAATTATATTTTTATTTTAATTTAATACTTGGTAATAAAATGTGAAAGAAAAAATAAAATTTTGCAAGAATGCATACCCATGAATTAAATTAAATCCAAAACGGATTTATCTATTTTTTAAATCCTTTTTTGATTTAGATTAATTTAATTCCTGAGCATGCATTTTTGGCAAATTTGAATTATTTTTCTTTAACATTTTATTAGCGAGTAATGCCTGCTAACTTAATCTAAAATAATCAGAGCTTAATGCTTAGCCATTGTTATGAATGTTAAATTTGTATGGAGTTAACAATGGTTAGTGCTAAGTTTTGGTTATGTGTTAAATAAGTTAATCATCCTAAGTGTTAAGATTTATATAAAAATAAAATTTTTTCAAATTAAAAAACAAAGTATGGAATTTTTAACAAAACAAAAATTTATCATAAAACAAATCCGGTGATTAAAAAATATGGCTAATAATAAAAAGTATGACGAAAACTTTCCAAACTATATCTAAAAAGGATTTATCTATTTTTTAAATCTTTTTTGGCTTTGGCTTAACTTAATTCCTGAGCATGCATTTTTGCAAATTTGAATTTTTTTTTTTAACATTTTATTAGCGAGCAATGCCTGCTAACTTATTCTAAAATAATCAGAGCTTAATGCTTACCAATTGTTATGAATGTCAAATTTGTATGGAGTTAACAATGGATAGTGCTAAGTTTTGGTTATGTGTTAGATAAGTTAATCATCCTAAGTGTTAAGATTTATATAAAAATAAAATTTTTTCAAATTAAAAAACAAAGTATGGAATTTTTAACGAAACAAAAATTTATCATAAAATAAATTCGGTGATTAAAAAATATGCCTAATAATAAAAAGTATGACGAAAACTATCAGCATGACAAAAACTATCAGTAACATTAAAAAATATCAATTTGTCAATTAAAAGGCGTGAAAAAACTTCAATTTCTTATTTTATATATTTTTTCACAACAGTTGAAAGGATTGCATTATCTTTATTTTCTAAACACTTCCATAAAACTGGCTCTAACATTTTTAAAATAAATTCAAATTAATGAAATTTAGCGTTTTTTTTTTTAATGAAAATCTTTAGAAAAAAATTCCTTTAGAAATTCATAAAAGAATTTTTTTAAGTCTTAAAAGTCGGTGTTCAAATACTCAGGTCGCACACAAAATTGCGTCTCTTTTTGTTCGATTTATATTAGGCATGTTTTCTTTGTATACTTAAGCTAGCAAGTTATTTGATTTATATGTAGAATTAAGCGAGTACTAAGCGACTAGTTCTTAACTCGCTTAATTCTCCATATAAATGAAATAACTTGCTAGCTTAAGTGTACAAAGAAAACATGCCTATTGCTAATTTTATAAAGCCGGTATGACATCTGCTTTTTCAAGGAAATTAATTAGGTTTTTTTTATAAAACGTTTTAACAATATAACAGAATATAATAATACGTTAATACTCAGCCCAAAATACGTATATGTATTCGTTTTGTTTTTTCAAGTTTACGATTTTAAATTTGTATGAAGGTTGAAAGACGAAAAATTAAAGAAAACATATAAAAACCCTTCCTGGTGTGTAAGTAATATAAGTTTATCTCAAAAATTTTTACACTACAAGCTATCAACGTTGGCTTGTGTTTTCCCATACAAATTTTACACAAGTGACGTTAAGCCTTAATACTAAACCTTGTTTTATGTTAAATGACATAAGCCACCTTTGATAGCTTGCCTCATAAACACGGCTTATATTTTAATAATTTATGACGTCGCTGTTGTGAGAATTTCCGCTAATTTTTACGGAATCTAATTCTACTTCCAATCCAATTTTGCTACATATTTCATTAATCTACGTTCGTTCATTTTTGTATTGGATTTTTTTAGGTATAAACACAAAAATATTGTTGCTAGGTTTAAGTTTTCTTGCTAAAATTAGTAATATTCTACCAAGTTTTTACTTCTTTCTACTTAATCTTTAAATAATTTATACGAAGAAACTTTTAGTTAAATTTTTACTAATTACTTGGCAACGATTTTTTTTAAATTTAAATTTTAATAACAACTAGTAATTTTTGAAGAATTCTCAAAAGAAATTATGTCCTTTTTTATTTTGGCAAACGATATTTATTTACCAACCACAATAATTTTTGCTTATTGTGAATGTTTTTCTGACTAGTAACTAAACATATCAAATGAAGTTGCCGCCGGCAGTGCTACAAAACGAGTGACGATTATTGTCCACTTTCGAAAATAAAATTTTGTCGTTGAACTATAAGATTGAATTTTACTGTCTTTTCCCAAATAGGGTAGATATTTAACTTCGAAAGGGACCAATAAACGATATTCGGCTTATAGAATCTGAACACTGGTTTTGTTGATAGTAACAGCTACTTTGGATATGCTCGAGCGCTTAGAGATTAATCACAACAGGCTCGACAGCGACAAAAGTTTGTTTATACATTTTGTATGGGAAGCAAAATAAGTCCCATTTCACACAGAGCAACATTTGTCGCGCAACTCTTGAGTTTGTGGGAGAGAGGGGAAAGAAGAGTGGGGGTTGGTACGGAGTTGCTTGTTCTCGGTTACACGTTTTGTTTTTTCATTCTTCGTTTTTTTTTCATTTATTTTAACCCTAATTAGAGTATTCAAAAAACCGGCCTTTTGGAAAAACCGGTTTCGGTTTTCTTCGAAAAATCGAATTTTAAAAAAACCGGTTTCGGTTTTTGCAGAAAAAACCGGTCAACCGGTTTTTTTCGGTTTTTTTTTAATTTGAATAAAAAGCTTATATAATTTGTTAATTGTTGTAAATTTAAACAAAAAAAAAAATTTAATATATAAAGTAATAAAAATAAAACAATACATTCTTTGAAAAAATATTTTATAATATTTTTTTGTATTGTATTTCATTTTAACATTTTATTTATTGGTTTAATATTTTTTAATATAATATCTTAAAAATTAATATTATAAAACTGTATGCATATCAAATGAATAGAGGTCATAAAGTTTGTAAATTGGTAAAATTAGGTACGTTAGTAATTTCAACGTTTAAAACGTTTTTCATTAAATAATTTTTTTTAATATTACATTTTAAATATGTAAAAAGAAAATCTATTTTGCACTTCTTAAATAATATTTTAGAAATAATATTCAATTTAAATGTTTCTTTTAAGACGATTTTTTTGTTTGCTTTTGATAAAGTTAGAAGTGGAAAATACTCTTTCACTAATAGTAGATGTTGGACAAATAGTCAAAAGACAATGATATAAATTTTCCAACTTTTCAGTTCTTTTGTCGCATTTATCAAGATATATGAAATTATCATATAATGATGAATAATTTTGTACAGTCTGTTTTTTGGATTTTGAATACTGTTTATTATGTTATTTAGATCAAAATTAAACTATTTGAATTTGCAATATCCAAAGTTAAGTCTTCATCGGAATATATCGGACTTACATCTAAATCTTCATAACCAAACGATTATAAAAGTGTTCGGAAAAAATAAAAGAGAACAAGTAACCCAGTTGGTGATGTAATTAAAAAAACCGGTTAACCGAACAAAAAAGACCGGTTTTCGGTTTTCTTCGAATTTACAAAATATTCGAAACCGATCGGTTTTTAAAAATAAAGAAACCGGTTGACCGGTTTCGGTTTTTGAATACTCTAACCCTAATGTAGACGAAAAATGCTGAAAAAAGTTTTTTTGTGTGAAATTAAAGGCAACTTTAAAAGAGAATTGACATGAATCGCCGCGACAAAAGTTGCTCTGTGTGAAATGGGACTAACATGTCGTCCAGCAATTTGTCGGCCAAATTACTAAATTAATCTCGACGACAACGTCAGTCGACGCAGTTGTGATTAATCTCTGATTTGTAAATAACAAAATGAAACAAAACTTGGTGTTTTTGTCATATATTCCCACAAATGTATTAAAGTGTAGACACCAAACAAAAAATAAACTTCAAATATTACAAGCCGTAGTAAGAGAAATAATTAATTGTTAAATTTAAATAAAAATATATAAAAAAATGTTAAAAACTCTGCCATCAACTAATTTAAGCCAATCAGCTAAAGTAAAATGTGGAGAGATATTTTCAACTAGCCTTATGGACTACACTATCTGTTGTACATTTTGTGATAAGAAATCTTTTAAATTTAAGGATTTCCTACAGCACATACAAAACGTGCACTTTGAAAGTAATTTAGTTAGCACCGATTGCAATCAGTTTTTAGAAGTTAATGTTAAAAATGAATACACAACGCAAGATAATGAAGTGTTATATGATGATTTGGAACAATCATATGATGCAAATGATTTTGGTGATTACGACTTGAATGACAAAAGTAATAAGGAAGAACCTTTAACAATATTGCCGACAAAAATAACACATAAGAAAAGAAAAAAGCCTAAACAAATGAGTGTAAATGATAGTGATGATAAAGGCAATGATCATAATTCCTTTGAAGAGCTTAAACCAATGGTAAGTTGTTAATACAATCATAAACATTTAAAAATTTATACAGTGCCCGACAAAAGTTTTGGTATAGTTTTTGAAGCAAACGAAATTCCCCATTATGTCAAGAGTAATGAAAAATAAATAAATAAAATTTATTTTCTAATCAAAGATCGAATAAAAATAGGAGGTTCGTAAAAAAATATGACTACCTCTATAATAAAAGTCGACTTTTCCAAAAGTAAAAAAGAAAAGACTACAGATACCAATTATGGGCTTGGTGGGTTTTAGTCAAAAAATATTTGTTCGTTGGCTTAAACTCGGATTTATTGTTGCATTGCAATAATTCTCCAAGTCCAAAAAATATAGCTGGTATACATTTACAAAAAAAAAAGTATTTCTGCAATACTGAATGGAACCGAAATAGTTGTAGAACTACAGCAAATAGAAAACAAACTGCAATCGGGCAGCCCGGGTGCAAAAGCGCCAGAACACGTCATAAGATCAATGATCGATGGTTTTTACCAATAAAAAAACTTGCCAAATATAAATGCAAATAATATGCGGAAACTTTTGACCAAGTAATCGATTATTATTTTATTAATTTTTAAATTGGTTTTAACATGCTATTTAAAAACATATTCTTTAATAGTAAAATAATTTAAGAAAAAATATTTCGCTTTTGTTTCTTAAAAATAACTGTGCCAAAACTTTTATCGGTCACTGAAGATTAGGATGTCCCATTAAAGATTTTTTTTTGTAAATTGATTGAAGCAATATCACACAAACGATGCGTATTATTAATAGCTGAATATGGAAAAAATAAGAAAAACATATTTAAGGATTTCGGTAATATCTTATTTTGACAAAAGCATTAATCAAACAAAAATACACAATTTATTTTTTTTTTTAAAGCATACATTTTGTTTGTTTTCTTTTTAATGTGTGTTGTTTATGAACCATATCTGGCCTAAGGGCTTGGTTTGAAATTGTACAATAATAAATAAATAACAAATTTTAAACTTTTTTTACCAATATACATCACCATGGCCAACTTTAAAAGCTAAAGATCCCCTCCTAAAATTTGTTTACGCATTTTTTCCATATTCAGCTCATTAATACCCATCGTTTGAGTGGTATTTCCTGAAATTGTTTTTTTTTATCATAACACCTTACTGTACATTTAAATTATTTATTTTGATAATTTCAAATATAATAACTTTTAGATAAATGAATATAAAACTCCTGCTGATGTAAATGCTAAAAAATTACCTATAAAGATTAGACTACCTAAAACTACTCGAGTGCGAAGTAAAAAACCTGAGGTCAGGTCTAAGAAAAAAGAACTTATTGAGCATACATGCCCAGAATGTAAAGAAATTTTCATAAATTTAAAACTCCTCGATCGTCACGTTTTTCAATATCATGATGGCTACAAATGTTCTATGTGTGATAAACGTATAAGACGACGTCCTGATCTTGTGCGCCATGAAAGAACTTGTACAGCAGAAAAGAAATTTACCTGTCCTTTTGAAAAATGTGGTAGAAGTTTCACTGATGAGGAATATCTTAAACGTCACCTTGAAGTGCATACAATGGATTGTACATTTATATGTGATTTTGAAAATTGTGGTAAAGCATTTCAAAATCAAAGACGTTTAGCAATACATACACATACCCATAGAGCACCAAAAAAACTTGTATGTGATTCGTGTGGTTATTGTTGTGGGTCCAACACAACATTAAAGATACATCAACGTATTCATACTGGAGAAAGACCGTTTGGCTGTGAAGTTTGCAAAAAGCATTTTGTATCCAAGACAGCTTTGACTGAGCATATGCTATCACATTCCACAATACGTCCACATGTATGTGAAATTTGTAGTGCCACATTTGCAAATCCCAGAGTGTTAGTACGCCATAGATTTATACATTCAGATGAAAGAACATTCAAGTGCAAATTATGTGATAGTGCATTTAAACATCCTAACTCATTAGATGGTCATGTGAGACGTTTACATCGACAGCCCAAGCTCAAACATTCCGATATTAACGTGTCATCATAGAATTTCGTAATATTACTTAATTCAAGTGGTAAATCTTGCTGCCTTTAGTTTTTTTTTATCCAAAAATCTTTTTGTCACTACAATTTAATTTTTTTTAACATTCAACCTGCCTTTGAAATTTTCTTAAGGGTAAGTAACTTATCTCGAAAATGATCAGAGTTTAATCTTAACCCTAAATATGCCTCTATAAATTTGACATTCATGACTATGGTTAAGTACGAAACTATGGTTGTTTTGAAATAAATTCAGTGAAAGTTTTAAAAATATGGTATTAAGAAAATTTGAAATTGAATTGCAATTCAAAAAATTCCGAAAATACAGTATTTTTGTATTTTTTTTATTTAATGCTTGCTTATTCTTAACAATAGTTATGAATGTGGATTTTTTCGGGATTTTCTTGACTACATGATATTTCGGGAGCCAGAGTGGTGATTTAAAATTACCCACAAGTATAAACAAAATTACACAAAAATTATGAAACTACCCATGATTTAAATTTTTGTTTTAACATTTGAATTTCAAAGCATTGGTGTTATATTTATTTGCTGTAAAACTTTGATAACTTAATCGATTTTCCTGTTAATTTTTGCATAATTTAAAACATTTGTTGACTTACCCCTTATATATAAAATTCAAACAAAAACATTCAATACAATGGTTTTTATTTTATTTTTAAAAGAAATCAATCATAAAATAAAAGTTAAAAATTAAAAAATTTATTTAAAAACTCTAAATAAAATGTTAAAGCTGATATTTAGGAGATGCAGGTGCAAACAATAATAATTGCATACAAAGAAAATCATCTGTACTTAATATCTTGTCCAAAAGAATCGGTATGTTTATATTAATTTTATCTATTTATATTTTAATTTATTATTATATTTTATCCAAAATTATTAAACTTATCTTTTGATTATTTTAAAATAATCAATAAACAATTTTTATAAGGTATTTCTTAAATAAAAATCTATTTGGACGTTGGCGCCAGCTTTGATACGGGTCCTAGCATACTTGATGTGGAACATCATCTTTAGTCTCCTGGAGGATGGAACAAAGGAACATGTTTCTTGAAACCACGTTTACGTAAATGAAGTTTTGTATTTTGCATAGGATTGCGAATCTAAAAGAAAGTGTAATATAATTTTATTTATTTTTAAGTTCATAGAGTAATACAAAAGCCATCCAGGCCAAAAAAAAAACCTGAACAAGAACTAGAGTATTCAAAAGAGTATTCAAAAAACCCTCCTTGTGGGAAAACCGGTTTCGGTTTTCTTCGAAAAATCGAATTTTAAAAAAACCGGTTTCGGTTTCGGTTTTTGCAGAAAAAATCGGTCAACCAGTTTTTTTCGGTTTTTTTTTAATTTGAATAAAAAGATTATATAATTTGTTAATTGTTTTAAATTCAAACAAAGAAAAAGAAATTTAATATATAAAGTATAAAAATAAAAAAATACATTCTTTGAAAAAAAATATTTTATAATATTTTTTTATTGTATTTCATTTCAAAATTTTATTAATTGGCTTTAATATTTTTTAATATAATATCTTAAAAATTAATATTATAAAACTATATTCATAACAAATGAATAGAGATCATAAGGTTTGTAAATTGGGTAAAATAAGTACGTTAGTAATTTGAACGTTTAAAACGTTTGGCATTAAATAAGTTTTTCTAATATTACATTTTGAATATGTAAAAAAGAAAATCTATTTTTCACTTCTAATTTTAGAAATAATATGCAATTTAAATGTTTCGTTTTAAGTCGATTTTTTTGTTTGCTTTTGATAAAGCAAGAAGTGGAAAATATTCTCACTAATAGTAGATGTTGGACAAATAGTCAAAAGACAATTATATAAATTTTCCAACTTTTCAGTTCTTTTGTCGCATTTATCAAGATATATGAAATCATCATATAGTAATGAATGATTTTGTACAGTCTCTTTTTTAGGATTTTGAATACTGTTTATTGTATTATTTAGATCAAAAATAAAACTATTTGAATTTGGAATATCCAAAGTTAAGTCTTCATCGGAATCTATCAGACTTACATCTAAATCTTCATAACCAAACAAACTATTATGAGTGTTCGGAAAAAGGAAAAGAGACCAAGTAACCCAGTTGGTGATGTAATTAAAAAAACCGGTTAACCGAACAAAAAAGACCGGTTTTCGGTTTTCTTCGAATTTACAAAATATTCGAAACCGATCGGTTTAAAAAAAAAGAAACCGGTTGACCGGTTTTCGGTTTCGGTTTTTGAATACTCTAGCAAGAACTTAAAACTAAATAAAAAGAATACATATACAAAAAAAAAAAAAATATATGCATAAAAAATAAAAATTATATAACACACCATAAAATTAGATTCGGTTTTATTTTATTAAAGCTGTGTTTATGCGGCAAGCTATCAACGTTGGTTTGTATCATTCCCTAAACTTTGGCTTGTGATAAAATTATATGGAAATGGCATAACCCAACTTTAATGTCGTTTCCTCTATATATTTTTTGATTAGAGAAAGACCGCCGATCGAAAAAATAAAGCATAAATTCTTCAAGATAACTAAAATGTCGGTCTCGATATGTACGGAAATAAGACTATTCTTGAGTTAATATTTTTGTTAAAGAAAGAAAATAATTATGCCCATTTCCATTTTAGCCAACTACAAAACAACCCCCATAATTTCTGTTCATTGTGAATGATTTTCTAAAGGCAATAAACAAATGATTTGCAAGCCGTGCTAGCAAAAAGGATTAGGATATTATTCCTGAATTAAAATATTTTTAAATTGTTATAAATTAGTTTAATAAAATGTTAAAAATTCTGCCACCAGCCTATATATGCCAACAGGCTAAAGTGAAATGTGGAGAAATATTTTCTCACAGCTTTACAGACTATACTATTTATTGTACATTTTTTTTTTTTTTTTTTTTTTTTTTTTATTTCAATAAATTTATAACCGAGCCCATGAGGCCATATATGGTTAAAAAGGCTACTAAATAAATGTATACAAAAAAAAATAATAGTAATATATGTATAAAAAATATAATTATAATAAAGATTATTTTAAAATATTAAAAAAAAAAAAAATACATCTAAAACACTATAAATTTAGAAAAACTAAAATAAAACAATGAATGTAGCAATAAAACATAAAATAGTGAGGCAGTCAGTGAGAAATAAATAATCGAAAGTTCATAAAAATTGGTGCGACATCGCATAATCTGCAATCCTATGTTTGAAAACTCTAAAAGAGAAAGAGAAACTTTTTAAATCTCTAGGAAGCCCGTTCCAAATTTTGGACAGTCTAAAACGATAAGATCTTCGAAAAGAGACAGTATTAATCCGAGGATATTGAATTTGCCTGTTTCTAGTTGAACGTGAAAAATCAAAAGACTGCACTAAATATAATGGGAATCCATTTTTCATAAATTTGTAAAAAAATAGTAATAAACGTGTACAAACAAAGTTAAAAAAAGAGCACCCAAGAAATCTGTTCACAAATAAGGATACATGTTCCCTTGCTCTTAAACCAAAAGCATATCTAATAATTCTATTGAAAATTACAGTGTACTTCATAATCATGTGTTTCGTAGTACCAGAAAATACCTCAACACAATATAAAATATGTGGCATAAGTAAAGACTTAGCAATATTCAGTTTCATAGAAAGAGGCAAATACAAATTCAGTGAATACAGTCTCCTTAACAAAAACGATATTCTACTAGAAATACAATCAATGTGTGAAGAAAATGTTAATGAATTGTCGATAATGATACCAAGGCACTTTAACTTGTCCACAAATTTCAGCCTAACTCCGTCAAGAGAAACGACGACATTTTCAGTTGATGTTCCAAACCCCATTAGCTTTGTCTTACTGGGATTTATACATAATCCATTTTCAGAGGTCCATCTCACGACTTTTCGAAGAACAAAATTAACAGACTCTTCAAGAACATCTTCAAACTGAGCATCAGCATAGCAGAGTAATTGGATATCATCCGCATAAACAAAAGGCAAACAAGAAATTCCATTAAAAATTTCCAAGAGGTCGTTCAGATATAACATAAAAAGCAGTGGTCCAATTACAGAACCCTGAGGCACGCCACTAGTAACACGGCGTATTTGAGAAACGGAGTTTCCAATAGAAACAAATTGAGATCTACCACTAAAATAAGATTGTACGAGTTTACAAGCATGCAAAGAAAAACCAAAGTTCTCACGCAACTTAATCAGCAGTTTCGAATGCATAACTTTATCAAAAGCTTTTGATAAATCCAAAGAAATTAAAACCGCAGCCTTTTTAAAATTATGTAGCTCCCTAATAGAATCAGTAAGCCCAATCAAAAGAGAAGTTGTATTGTAACCTCTCCGAAATCCAGACTGAGATGAATGAATTAGATTGCGGTCTTCCAAATGCAAAGTCATCTGATCTTTGAGAATGTGCTCAACCACTTTAGAAAGAACTGAAAGAACAGATATTGGGCGAAGGTTCTCAAACTCATTAGAATTTCCTTCCTTACGAATGGGCACCACTCTAGCTTTTTTCCAATTATTAGGGAACGATGAAGTCATAATTATACTATTTACTAAGTGAAGGAAATGCGAAGAAACAAAGGGATAAAGAATTTTTAAAAATTTTAGCGACAAACCATCGTAACCAAGTGCATTAGATTTTATCTTTCCTAAAGCGAAGTACAACTCGTCCTGATTAACAGTACGAAATGAGAATCCTGTCCCAAATGTATCACCAATTAGTTCAAAACTATCTGGCATGCCGCTGGTTTGAGAGGATACAAAAAAATCATTAACTTCATCAGGATTATTGACCACATCATGGTCATCTGACTCTAAACATCCATTATTCCTTAAGAAACTCCACATTTGTCTGGCGTTAAGATTCTGAAATAATCTTGTGTGCGCCCGTCTTTTAGCCACTCTTATCACCCTTTTCGCACGATTTCTCTGCACACAGTATATAGACCAATTTTCAGAGTTCCTATTCTGTAAGTAGTGCCTATACGAAAGATCACGCAATGAAATGTGGTAAGCGATATTGGGTGAGTTAAACCAGTTATCCGTATCAAAACAAACCCTTCTACAAACAATGGGAACCAGAGAATGTAAGTTATCAACGTTATTCATAAAAACTGCCAGCTGAATATTTACATCGGATGTAGAGTACATACCGCTAAAATCACATAAGGATAATGATTCACGAAGATCCTGTATCTTCAATAAATTGTAATCCGGATATGATACAAAGTTTGGGACTGTCCGTGTAGTAATATTAAGTGAAATAAAAATGAATGCATGTCGTGAAATTCCAGGACATTGCATTTGTCCAGAACCACTTATGGAAAGAGAATGACTCAAAATAAAGAAATCAATAAGGGAAGTCGAATTCGTAGAGATATCGAAATGAGTTGGAATAGAATTATGGTGGTATGTCAAGTCCAGCCTGTGACACATTGCACGGACTAAATTTGACTTTCCAGAACAAAACATGTTTGAATTAAAATCTCCCATAATGCAAACATTAGAATAAGATAATAAAAAATCTCCAACTGATTCTTCAAAAGCATATAAATTCCCAGAAGGTAAATAGGAGACACCAACTAACATCTTTACACCACTTAGAGCCACTTCAATAAATAAAGATTCGGATACACCAAACTCATCAGACGAAAAAACTACTTTATGTTTAAGTTTACTAGTAACCAATAACGCAACGCCACCACCTCTTCTATTAGGTCTATCATTCCTATAAATCTTATAACCAGGTATATTTATGACCTGAGATAGAATATGTGGCTTAAGCCACGTCTCACTTATACCAACAATATCAATAAAATTACCTTCCAGAATATGCTTTATCTCATTCAATTTTACGGAAGCTGAGGAAGTACAGAAGCTCTGTATATTCCAATGACCAATTCTTAATTCATTAAGGGAACAATTGAGAGAATTACAAATAATAGAATTATTGCTACATACAGGGCCTATATTGCTAAATAAATCCATAAAATAATCACAAATTAGAAATAGCTTAAAAGTATAGTTGTTTTAAACAATTGGCACACTAGTTATTAAAAAAAATGAACAAGAATAAACAAGCTAAGAAAAAAAAATCAATTTACAAGTAAAATAAATTAAATAAAAAAAATAAAAAAGGAGCTACTTCAAAGTGAAAAGCCTTCGCCAGTTGCTCAATAATACAAAATATCAATTTATTTCAATTGACAGTTAAACCACTATATTTAGGATAGACAATCAAAAATAAAAAAAAAAAATATATATATATATATATATATATATATATATATATTAATTATAATATATATATATTAATTAATGAATGTAAAATATAAATTCAACCCGAAAGAAAAAATCATACTTAAGCTCCGAGAGATTAACATATTCCCATTTACCTCAAACAAATTGAAAAATGTGAAAATACATTAATACTTCAAAGCCAAATTACGAATACCTCGGAACATACGAAACACGTAGCGAGGCAAGATACCCAGCCACATCCTCGAAATACTATGAAACATATGAAATTCGGAAATACCCAAAACAATCGAAATATTTTACAAAGTTGAATTAATAAATGTACTACTAATTTTTAACTGTTTTCTATGAGAGTAGTTATATACATCCATAGCTAAATAATAAATGGAAAATGTTTTTATTTAGCAAATATATAAAAATTATAAACATTTTTAGAATTTTAAATATTTCAAAAAAAAAAAAAAAAAAAAAAACTGGCAAAGACCCTCCACCCTAAAATATCTTATAACCAGCCCATTTTCAAAACAGTTTAGCTGCTTATTATATAAACTAAAACTTTAACACAAAAATTCATTTTCGATTCTCAAGTTAAAAAGAACCAATTACAAAAGAACATTTTGAAAAAGGGCTCAAATAAGAAATATTTAAAATATTCAAATATAGGAAAAATTAAAATAAATAATTTTTAAGAAAATATTAACTTTCACGATTCAAAACAAATGATCCCATTTCAGTATCACATGGTCCATCCAACATTTCCACACATTGGTCTAAAGTTAGCCTTTTTTCAGTTCCATCAATCATTTTTATTTTAACTTTGGGAACATCGAAGTTCATATAAGTATATTTTACTACTTTGTTCTGGGATTTTAACTTTCCACAAACGGCAACTAACTTTTTCGCAGCTGGAGTTAGGTGGTCATTTAGAAACACGTTCGATTGAGAGCTGCCACCAATAATTTTATTTAACACTAAGTTGCGGTTTTTATGATAACTAATCATTATAGAGTCTCTTAGTTGCACCGAGTTAAACTTAACTAGAACCGCCTTTCCTTTGGAAAAATAAGTGCAGTGCTGGATATCATTATTTACAATTTTTACGTTGCACAGGGATGCTATCTTTATTATTGGCTCTCTTAAGTGCACAATTCCTTGCGGTAATCCTTTAATAATAATATTAGCCCTATTTAATCTTCGTTCAAAAATGTTATTTTTCATTTCTAAGCTAGCCATTCTGCCGTTAGTAACAGTATCAACATGTTCAATAACTTTACTGCAATTATTAAGATCCGTTTTTAATTTAATAAATTCTGTTGATTTTTCAACGGGTTGAAATGATGAACGTTGTTCGAATTTAGCCTGAAATGCCTCAATACCCTTAAGCAATTGATCATCAAGCTGACTCTTAAATGCACACAATTTTGCTTCTATTTCATTTTCTAATGCGGATCTGAGTGATGCAAAACCATTTTTCAGCTCTTCTTGAATATTGCAACTCTTTGGTATTTTTTTACAATCATCACAAATAAAATTGAATACTTTATGATGGGCCATAATTGAAAATTGTTCATTTGTAACTCCCCCACATTCAATATGAAAGTATTTATCACAATAAGCACATCCAACACTTTTTTGAGTCTTTGTAACATTTTTATCACATTTAGGGCATTTAAAAACATCGTGCAGTGGCATTGCGAAAATAAACAAATACGTAAATACCAGCTCTGACTGTATGTAAACAAAGACAGCACAACAAGGAGCACCAACAAAAATTTTAGTAACACCAAAATTATGGAAGAAACAAAAACTGCAATCACCACTTTAATATTTAGTTTTTAGCGGGATAAATAGATTTGTTGAAAATGTTTATCAATATTAATTATATAAAAAATCTACAATAATTATTTTTTTTTCTCGAATATTCTTATTATTTTTCTTAATAACAAAAAACCGCGTTATTTTTTCATGACAGTGATGCCAATTCATGTGACATGTGACATGAAATCATTTAAATTTGAGGATTTCCTTATGCACTTACAAAATGTGCATTTTGCAAATAATTTACCTAATACCGAAACCATAAACACCGATTGCAATCAGTTTCTGGAAGTGAATTTTAGAAATGAAGGGCAAATGGATGAAGGAAAAGTGCTATGGGATGATTTGGAACAATCATATGATGAAGAAGATATTGATAATTATGACTTAAATGATGGCAATAGTAATGATGAAGAACCTGTAGCAATATTAAAGAAAACTGAGAAAAAAGTAATAGTTAAGAAAAGAAAAAAGCCGAAATCAAAAAATGAAAGTCATAATAAGGACGACAATGATCATAGTTCAGATGAAGTAACACAAAAGGAAAGGAAAACCCTCAAATTAAAAAGTGATAGTGATTATGACAATGATCATTGTTCAGATGAAGATTTTAAATCTGTGGTAAGTTGTTAGAAAACAAACATTACCATTTAAAATTATATTAATATATATGTTTTTTTCTAGTTAAAAGAGCATAAAACTCATGTTTGTGCAGAGGTTAAAAACTCATCAGAAAATCCTGAGTTACTGAAAACAAACAAATCTCCTCGTGTTCAATATCAAAAACCGGAAGTTAAATCAAAGAAAAAAGAAATTATTGAACACTCATGTCCTGAATGTGACGAAATTTTTATACATTTAAAACTACTAGATCGTCATGTTTATGAATTTCATGGAGGTTACAAATGTTCAATGTGTGAGAAACGTTTTAGACGACGTCCTCACCTTGTAGGCCATGAGAAAACCCATACAGCTGAAAAGAAATTTACCTGTCCCGTTGAAGAATGCGGTCGAGCTTTTACTGAAGAGGAATATCTTAAACGTCATCTTGAAGTACACACAATGGAACGTACTTTTAAATGTGATTTTGAAAATTGTGGTAAAGCATTCCATACCAAAAGACGTTTAAATACACATGCCTATACTCATAGAATACCAAAAAAACTGGTTTGTGATCTGTGTGGCTACAGTTGTCGTGGAAATAATGAATTATTAACTCACCAACGTGTTCATACTGGTGAAAAACCATTTCCTTGTGAAGTTTGTGAGAAACCCTTTATATCGAAGACTGCTTTGAAAGAACATATGATTACACATTCCACAACACGTCCTCATGTATGTCAAATTTGTAATGCCTCATTTGCAAATCCCAGAGTATTAATACGTCACACATATATACATTCAGATGAAAAAACATTCAAGTGCATACTATGTGATAGTGCTTTTAAACATCCTAATTCATTGGATGGTCATATGAGACGTATGCATCGACCGCCAAAACCAAAACAGTCAGCAGTTACTGTAACATCATCTTCGTTTACATTTAATTAAAGTTTTTGATTGAATGCCGGAATATCAAAATGTATAAAAATTTACCAACATTTTTTAGTTAATTGTATATTTTTAGTGTATTTACAACTAATTTTTCTCAACATGTATACTCATGTGACTAGTTAATTGCTGTTGATATACGAATTTCTTACCACACTGTTCACACGCATATTTGGCCATTTTATAATGTTTTTTAAACTTATGGGTACTCAACATGGATGCACTACGATAACGTTTTGTACACAAATCACAGACAAATGGTAAACTATTGTCATCCAGTTTATTGTGTAATTTACGCTTATGTGTATCCAACTGATTTTGTGTATAAAATAATTTACCACAGTCATCGCATGGTATACGCCGCTCTTGTGTATGACGCGTTTCATGACTAACAAAAGCAGCTCGGTGTGAAAATTCTTTGAAACAATATTTACATAGAAAATTTTGACGTTTTTCATGAGTACTTAAGTGGCGCTGTAGTGTGGTAATGGCTCTAAATTGACGACCACAAACATCACATTGATGAGGTTTAACACCCGTGTGTATATTAAGATGAGTATCTAATTGATAACGTCTACGAAAAATTTTGCCACAATAACTGCAAGTGTTTGGTTGATTACGTGGCTTATATGGACGTTTTTGATTGATTTTAAGGAGAGTGGGTGCAAAGGAGTGAGACCAATCAATATCATTGCACTTTTCATCTGGATCAATATTTGTTAGAGTCTCACTATCTTCTAGCTGGAAAGATGTTTTAGTATTGTGACTGCTAGATTCTAACTAGAAGTAAAAAAGAAAATAATAAATTTTAAAATTAATTTGTTGGTGTGTTTAAGGTCTGTATTAATGTTTTGCAAAACATTACAAAAAATATATTTTTTTTGTTGCTATTTTAATGACCGATTACTAAAGATACTTATTAGTGTTTAGGTATAGACTAGTTTTTGTTCGTCTACATGGTAGGTGTATCTAGGAACTTGTATGTAGTTATCAATTGAAATTGCGGACAAGTCTCAGTTATTCCCGAGCAATAGAAATCTATCAGTACTTAGATATCTTTTGGCTTTTGCTCGTTTACAAGGTAATGCATTTATTTCAGTAAGGGTGTTGTTTTTAATATTGCGTTAAATATATTTTAAGCTTAATGGTATTTATTTGAAAGTGGTTTCTATCGATAATAGTATTTTAGTCATGTTTTTGCTTGTTAAATCCGTTTAAAATCAATTTGTTTTAATTAATCAATTTATTTTAATTATGTTACTGATGCACTCTTGATAAAATTAACATTTATTAAAAAATTTATTTAAAACCTTTTAATGCATTATGGCTGGGAAGCCAATAAGATTTGTATTGGGAGTGAACTTTGTTAATCTGTGTTATTATTATTATTGCCTTTAATCCGCTCTGTAATAAAGTTTGTTTTGGCCTTATTGGCCATTCCATTCTATTTAAGTTTGTTTAAAACTTACATAATCAGTTTCCTGTTCTTCAGTTTTACAGTATAATAATTCACCACTGCAGTTTATATCTTCATATTCTTCGTCTATTAAAACTTGCGTTAGGCATTGTTCCTGTTGTTGATCTAATCGTTCGGAATGTTCTTGTTTTATTGGTACAATTAAATTTTGTATAAGGTTCGGTTTTTCTTCTTTGTGTTCTTCAAAAGGATCACTTTTAGAGCATAACTCGGGTGTTTGAAACTTTTTTATAAAATCTTCTATATGTTGACCATGAAAATGATCGATAAAATCTTGATATTCATTGCATATTTTTTTACATATTATGCAATTTATGATAAAGTCTGTAGTAAAGTAATGAATTTCAGCACATTTCGAGGTATTGTTAATAATCAGCGTATTGTTGTTATCAATGATATGGGAATCATATTTAGGACTTTTCAGCGATTTTAGCATTTTTTTTTATAAACAAATATTAAAACTTTTGTATATCGCTAACAGCTGTTTTTGTTTATCAACACTAAGTATTGTGAATGGATAATTGACATAACGAAAATGTTATTGTGATTGATTTATACAGAAAATTATTTTTTTCACAAAATTAACATATCAAAGGGTTAATTGTTGAAAAGCATAAATAAAAACAATTTATTTCGGTGATAAAAACAAATAAAACTAAATTTAATTGGTTTTATAACAAAGAAACGGTGATAAAAACAAATAAAACTAAATTTTATTGGTTTTATAACAAAGAAACATGTTAAAATTATTGCCGGGCGTCAATTTCAATACTCCAGTTAAAACAAAATGTGGAGAAATATTTTGCCACAACTCCACTGAATTTACGGTCTACTGTACTTTTTGGAAATGAAGTCGTTTTCATTTGATGATTTTTTAATGCACCTACAAAACTTGCACTTTTCCAGAGAAGTTATAAAATCGAATACCTTTAATACCAACAACACCAATTGTAATCCATTTTATAATGTCGATATTAAGGAACCAGCTAAAGTGGAAGCGACAGAACAGTTGCAAGAAGAGGATAAAATGTTGGATAAATTAATACAATCTTACGATGATGATGATGATTTTGACAATAATGATGATGAATTTCGTGATGATTTCTTTGATAATGATAGCTGTGAAGATGAGCCTATAGCCATATTAAAGAAACCTAAGAAAAATGATAAGCCCAAGAGAAAAAAGAAACACGAAAGTGATGATGAATTTATAGATTTTGATTTTGACACAGATGAAGAGTATAAACCGATGGTAAGTATGCTCAACAGTTTATATCATGGTTAGCAAGCAAAAACTTTTCATTATAACGGTAGGTATCTACCACGTTCTGATTAATACCCATACATTAATTTTGAAACTGAAATTCCAATTGCGACATGTGTCTTTTAATATCGCGGCGTTTATTTTATAATATTACATTTACATTTTTTTATATCCGCAAAATACCGTTATAAATCGATGTTTCGGTAGTTTAGCGTTATATACACCATTCTTTTTTGCAAAGAATCGAAAATTTTTTATTCACTTAACATTATACTAATACTCAAGTGAAAGGGATTTAAAGGGCTGTTTAGCCGTATATAAATCTCTGGGAAGTTTTGAGATTTAGTATGGATTTTGCATTAAAATTTCCATAATCGATCCTCCATAATCATAATTTTTTCTGAAACAAAAAGGAATTTCGCAGTGAAAAGTAGTTTTATTGGATCCCCTTTAACTTGAGTATAATATTTGGTGAATAAAAACTTTTCATTTTTTAGCAAAAAAGACAGTGTATTTTGCAAAAAATCGAAA